>QODF01000118.1:573293-667243 GCA_024372805.1 Oostethus manadensis | reverse complement strand
CCTACACACCACCATCCTATGCTGTCTGGCTACACTCTCACCTACCACTGCTTTGCAGTCACTGACCTCCTTCAGGTTACACCTTCTACACAAGATGTAGTCTACCTGTGTGCTCCTACCTCCACTCTTGTAGGTCACCCTATGTTCCTGTCTCTTCTGGAAGAAAGTATTCACTACAGCCATTTCCATCCTTTTTGCAAAGTTGACCACCATCTGTCCTTCTGCGTTGCTCTCCTAGATACTAAACTTGCACATCACCTCCTCATTATCTCGGTTTCCCGCACCAACATATCCATTAAAGTCCGCACCAATGACAACTCTCACTTCTGGGGATGTTCTGCATCACTTCATCCAGGTCTGACCAGAATTTCTCTTTCTCCTCCATCTCACATCCTACCTGTGGAGCATACCCACTCACATCATTGAACATCACACCTTCGATTTCTAGCTTCAGGCTCATCACTCTGTCACTCTTTTTACCTCCAGGACGTTGCTAGCAAACGTCTCCTTTAAAATCACCCCTACTCCATTTCTCTTCCTATCAGCTTGAACCCTGCTCCTAAGCTTCTTGCCTTGCTACCGTTCCACCTGGTCTCCTGGACACACAATATGTGTACCTTCCTCCTCTGCATCATGTCAACTAATTCTCTACCTTTTCCTGTCATAGTTCCAACATTCAAAGTCCCAACTCTTAGTTCTAGACTCTTAGCATTCCTCTTCTCTCTCCTCCTACGGACACACCGTCCTCCACTCCTTCTTCGGCCATCAGTAATCCAGTTTCCACCGGCACGTGTCGGTGAACAGCACCGGTGGGGGGCGTTGTTAACCTGGGCCACGTCCGATCCAGTATGTAAGTCATTTGTTTGATGCATGTTCTGCATTGGCAAAGTTTTACGTCGGATGCCCTTCCTGACACAACCGTCTGTATTTGTTCGGGCTTGGGACCGGCACAATAAAATACTGGCTTGTGCCCCGTTGCGGCTACATTACCAAGTGTATGAACTAAACTCTCAAATAAAGCCATTATTTCAAGTTAGATACAATTTATTAATGATCTTAACATTTCCAGGATAAAATGTTTTTTTCAGAAAGAAAAAAAAAAGTGAGTACACTGTGCAAATATTTCTTTGACACAGTTGGTGTTCATTCAGGGAACTGTGCCAACACAAAGTGAAAAACAATGACACCAAATTGTTGTTTAGAATACCTGTTGAAGAAAGACAAACAAGCTACTTAATAAAAACGACAATAGAAAATCCCTTTGTAACCTTGATGATCATATGACATATTTGTTCCCTGCAAAAAGTGCTTATTCTGTCAACAAAAAAACAAAACTGTGAAGGCTGCTAGTGCAAAACAAAGTGTAGTTTCACGAGGTCAGAGAGGAGACACATTTTGTGTACTGCAGCCGTGGTGTGCCAAAGCCAGTCACATTGAGGGGAGAAACACCGTTGGGTCAAATGCTACACATCTCCATTAGAGTCTGATCCAGCATCTGCTTGACTCTCTGGTTGTCTTCTTTTGCACGAGCGAGTACATCTGTTAACATAGCATTGCAGCGTTAAGACACAGTGGGCACACAAACAGGAAGCTCTCGTCACAGGTATATAAATAAAGAAGAGTTAGACCATTCATAGTGTGGGTTTCAGGTGTTAGTATTTTTTGACTACTTAATCAGTACTATCCATTACTTGGAGTTTCAGCTTCACGGCAAAAGGTCATTTAAAGCTTTGCTAATTTGATAGACCTACTTCGGCTAAAAAGCTGTGTAGTGTAGGAACTGACAACTACGGTGAGAGTGGTTGTGAGTTATGTGGAATGACGAAGGTGAGAATACAATATGCGTATTAGAACCGTCTGTAGCCCGAGTTGAATGGGGCTTTTGTTAGAATTGTTTTCAGCTTTAGCAGTCCAAGTCCACAGGTTGACTTTTTGACAGTTGGTAATAAGTTTCCAACGCGCACTACTGACACCTAACGGACTTTAGGTGGAACAACAACCATCCACAGTGTGTAAGCAGGCTAGTAGTCCAGCTATTGTTGCCGTTGATTTTCTTGTGTGGTGCTAGTTAAGAGATATTGTGAAAATTGTACCACGCATGCCCATCTTAACAGCAAAAGGTCAATCACGCAAATAGTCTGATTTGGAACCAAAACTAAAGGCAGTTTGGTTCGAACTGTAGCTACATGTGCTGCATCATGCACTACTCACAAAAAGTTAGGGATACAGTAATCCCTGGTTTATCGAGGTTAACAGGTATAGTTATGGCATAGAAAACCTGTTTACTATTTTCTAAATCAGCTTTAACATTTTTTGAGCCATCTAGACATGAAATAACATCAACATTTAGCCATTAGCCATTAGCCAGAGGAGATTCTTACCAATTTAGTCAGCTTTACATTCGTATTACCAACATAGTAGATATAGTCACAGAAAATAAGCCATTTAAGACGGCTTACCTTTGTAGGGGACCAGAATCAGTGATGTAAAAGAAGTGAAGTCAGGTGTTCAGTTTTATGTTTTGCCAGCGTTTGTGTTAAAAAAAAAAAAAAACTTGAAAAGAAAGGGGTGGGGGTACTACGGCGCTTGCCAATGGTATGCGTTCTCCGACTGCTTTTTCTATTAATTAATTTTTGAGAAACCACCACTGTATTTGACCTTCTCTGAACTGTTCAACGTTTAAACACTTTTGCGCAGCGTGTTTTCTAACAAGCTGAACAATAAACCCTAACTTGTTGTGAGTAGTGTAGTAGTAGTAGTTTGGACATGGCTAAGAACCGTAAGAACATACTGAGCTTCCTAAAAGTACTGTGCAGATTCTAAACAGACTGATGTGCGACAGCCATGATAACAAAAAAAATACCAGTTTGTTGGATTCCCTGCAAGATGTCTACTTGAGGCATGCAAAATAAGTCCTTAAAAGGATTGTTTTGCCTCCTGCTAAATGACAGCACCCAGTGATTCAGATGGTCTTTGTAACAAAATTCTGACGCAGAGGTGTCAAAACTGGATTTGCGAAGACAGGAAACGAAAGTGTGAGCCCAATCCCCACTTCAGGCCTCGTTTAAGGCTACCCGTAGCTCATTGGTGAGGAGACGATTTTTCTCAAGCTGCTTGTAAAGGTGGTCTTGACAGTCAGAAGGCAGGTAAAAGAAAGCGGAGAGGAGACAAGTAGGTTATTAGTATGAGAAGACAGCAGGAGTAACGTTAGTTTGTAGTCATGTATAACTGAAGAAACAGCATACAAATATTACCTCCTTTGAAACTAAATTTAAAAAAAAGACAGAAGCAGGAAAGCAACCTTCATGGAGGCAAACGACAAGATCCTATAAAACTTCTTGAGCATAAGAAATCTTGCAAAAGTGATTTCACCTTAAAAGCAAGAGAAGATGTAACCTTTGGAAGCCTTTCAGTTTTCAATAAAACTATTTGCTCAAATTTTACGTCATCAATGGTCTTTAAGAAAGTACAGTGGAACCTCAGAAGATGCATAAACAAATCAGAAGTTACCAAGTTTTTTGGGAAAAATCTGCATCTGAAGTTGGAGAACAATGTGGAGTTCAAACAGCCTACACACCCAACTTCATGTGAGGTGTCAGCATACCACACATTTCTGTTCAGCAAGCAAAATGCTCACTGCCACTATACTTTTACAAAGTTTTCAAAGTTACAGTACAGTGTTTTGTTATTCATGACTTACAGTGGTTAACTTTTTACATTTGAGTGACAAGAATGTTAAGGAGATGCAACTGAAGCAAATCACACTTGCGTTACACTTCTGACATTACAGACTGAACTCTGTTGACCATCCATTTTCTATAGTACTTATCCTCACACTACACCAGCCGTCTGCTAATGACAGTTATGATAAAATATCACTTAAATACAAGAGGTTCCACTGTAAATCGAAAGGACTAGCAGCGCCCAGCAACACCGAAGTAACCAAATAGTCCTCCCCAACAGAAAAGGAGAACACTGAATGGGAGAGGAGCTTTGGAGTTTATTCAAAAGCTACTCGACAAAACAAATTAAAACACAGAAAAAAATAAACAAAAGATGAAAACGTTTTCAGCTGAAGAAAATGGGGGAAATGGGCTGACAGATGGAAGAATGTTTATTTTACAACAAAGTAAAACGGCTCAAAAGGTGTGCATGATAGATAAACAAAGGTGGTGAGACACAGCTGCAGCAGCGCAGGTCCAACGTACAGAAAGTGGCAGAAAGGGCAGTACAAAGAGGACAGAGGACAGAAAATTGGTGCAGCGCTGCGCAGATAGAGGAGATGATAACGTTCCACCAGCAGGTGGCCTCTCAGGTGTATGAATTTAGCTGTTGGGAGAAGGAGAAAAATTTGAAGAGAACCAAAGAATGTGAAACAATTGGCATGCAGGAGATAAAGCATGCAGATTAACTAATGAGAATGAGGAGAAAATATGGATAATGAATATTTGTAACTGTTAATGGAAACATTATGCTAACATCTATAGATAGATATTAGAGAGAGATATTATCAAATCCAAATCAGCCACAAAAGCTATTTTTGTTTAGAGTGTAGAAGGCTGTGGGGACTACTAAAGAGCCACTGAGCACACACAAGCATGTTGAATTACATGGAAGTCATGTCGTTGAGGGCGTGGTCCAGCTCCTCGCTGATGGCCTTGTACTTCAGTTTCTGGGCGTACAACTCATCTATGGAGTGGCAATTATTTATGAAGTGATGGCAATGGGAGTGTGGGGGTGGAAGGAAATGAAAAGAAGTCAGAGAAGAGAAGTAAAAAGTCAAAGAAAATGGAGGCAGGAAACAGGACAGAAATAGGAAGGGGACACATGCAACAGCTGCTGAGGTTGTGTCAGATTCCTGAGGAGTTACAGAGAAAACATCCTCACATGGCGCGACCGTGCTGGCCTTGAACAGCCGAAGAATCATGGGAATGCTAGGACAGGAACGTCGCGGCGGGATATGGGTAGTGCCAACTTTCTTACATGCAGTAAACACTTTAAAATGCGTTGTCCACATAAATGACATGACACTGTATCTTGTTATCACTGACTTATCTCGATTTAAAAAAAAAAAACAATTGCGAGCAGCAACTGAATGGTGTGACACACTTACATCCTCAGAAAAACACCTCAGATGCATGATAAAATAAAGAAAAAAGGATTCATACCCTCCAGGTCATCAATGGTCTTCTCAAGTTTGGCGACTGATCTCTCAGCGAACTCAGCACGAGTCTCAGCCTGCAAGAGTAAAAAAATATTTTAAAAGACGGGCAAAAGCTCTGAAAATTGGTATACTTAAATGTCTGACTTGTATTTAGCCAGGGGATGTGAGCCCTTTCAAGAAACCATATTTACCCTTAACCAAGAGATTTATTTAGCAAAAAAGGCATGACCATATTAAAAAAGTATGATTAAATAGAAATCAAAGAAAATTACACTTTGTACCATTGCTACAAATACAAACATTTCAAAATTTCCAACTGTGTGCCAACCCACCTCCTTCAGCTTGTCTGTAAGAACCTTGATTTCTTCCTCGTACTTGTCCTCCTTCTGTGAATACTGTGGTTGCACACGGAAAGAAAGTGTCAAAACACTGCAAACAATGATTCAATAACGCTTGTATTTGAAGCGATAAATGTCACTTTTTTGCACGTGCTGACTTACTTTCTCTGCCTGAGCCTCCAGAGACTTCAGGTTGTTCTGCACGGTCTTCAGCTCCTCCTCAAGCTCAGAGCATTTGCTGGAGGTTTCATGTTTTGGTTATAAAAAAAAGTGATAGAGAAGGCAGTGAGGTTATGTACAGAGAAGATTCTTACCTCTCAGACAGCTCAGCACGCTCCTCTGTACGTTCCAAATCACTCTCAATAATCACAAGCTTACGGGCCACCTGAAGTCAAATTAAAGAGGTTAAAATATTTGAAATGCAACTCAAAGCCTTCTTGTGACCCCTCAAGTGGGAGGCCTTTGACGCCAGCGTTCACTTAAAAAAAAGAGCTGAGAAACTGACCTCCTCGTATTTGCGGTCAGCCTCCTCAGCAATGTGCTTGGCCTCCTTCAACTGGATCTCCTGCAGCTCCATCTTCTCCTCGTCCTTCATCGCCCTGTTCTCAATGACCTTCATGCCTCTGAAAGAGACAGAATTAAGTGTTAATTCATGGGGGCCCAGAATCTACCATATGTATAATTATGTTGCGTACCTTTAACCTAAAGAGGGACTAGCATAATTACTTCTGGACAGATCCTATATATTATATATGATGCTAGAAACACTTACAGAATCAGCAATAAATTAATCTAGGTGTCATTAACTGCTACACTTCCAAAATATTAAACAATACAGCCTTTATTTCAATATAGTCGCGAGTGTAACTACTTGACATATTCTGGTATGCAATACAACCTGTGGCCAGGTGGGGCAGCACTGATGCGAGATGCTGGGAGTGGTCCTGCTGCAGCTTTGGTGATGGTCAAACTAAATGTACCTCTTAGGGGCTCTCACAACAGTAACCATCATTTCACATAACAGACATTTCACTGATGCACCAGAGCACAAGTGTAGGAGTCTAGTGGTGTAGTTAAATATGTCGTATGTGTACAACCTACACTTCTCTAAGTCAAATAAAGCTAGAAGCCTGCACTGTGCCATCACCAAATCAGCTGTGGGCTCTGAAAATATGGCTCGTTTATGTAGACTGCTTATGCTTTCTGTGCCAAACCGATACTCTGACAGAAGAAATGGTGGTGGGCTGCTGCAGTGTTTCCTGTGCTGCAAGGTGCACCCACCTCTCGCTCTCATCAGCAGCCTTCTCAGCCTCCTCCAGCTTGGTCAGAGCTGTGGCCAGACGCTCCTGAGCACGGTCCAACTCCTCCTCAACCAGCTGGATACGCCTGTTCAGGGAGGCGACATCACCCTCAGCCTGGAAAAGCACAACAGCAATCAGTTAGGTTTATCTGCATAAGAGCTGGTAAAAACGCTCCTTGTGGGACTTTGCAGAATGCAGACATATCTTGAACAGGGCGTTGGGAGGGATGCAGCAAACGAGGACACCCCGAAGGTTGTTGTTCTTAGCACACTCTGGGTTGGATTGTTTTAAAGCGAAATGCCAGGCTGTGATTAAGTCTAGCCCATGTAAAAGAAATACGGCAGCTATAGGCTAATTGGAGGTGCTCCATGTAGCTGCTGTAAAGCTAGCTTACTTCACACGCGGATGTGTTTAAAGACAAACTCATTTCCCCCACTACTTTTGTCTGAGTATGGATGTGCATGAACTGCCGCTGTCTGGGCCTAGCAGCCACGCTTTTTGACCAGATTTACGCCTAATGCTGTCGGCAGCCTACAGACTAATTGCCTTAAATCATTAGCTTCGGCTTACTGCTTCCCTAGCGCTCCTCTCCAGGTTAAGTTCCCGCTGGAGGAAGGCTGCCCGTTCCTCCGCCGCATCCGCCTGCTCTTGTAACGACTTGATTTTCTTCTTGACCGCTTCCAGGGAGCTTCCACTGGCCATTATTGTCGTTGCAGCCCACGGAGGTGCCTCGGCTAAGCTAGTTGGTTTCCCTCAAAAGAGAAGCACGAGCACACTTGGCGAGATGCGGCTCTTTGATCCCTGCCCCCACCGCACTTTAATCAAGTCCTGATGAGGATTGGGACGTGCCATCCAACCCGGAAGTGACTCGCTTCTCACAAAATGATCTCATATAGCAACTTAATGTAAAATATATATTTATTGGATTTTCTTACCTTCTATAACGATGATCAATGCCAAATTTAAAGGATATGGTACACTTAGGGGTACCCAATTAATGAGCGACAAATGAGGGCACCCCCTACTGGTAAACTGAGCTAAACCTAAAACTAATTCAACAGTGTAAACAAGGAAGTTACATTTCACCGCACATTATTATTACTATAAACAAGAATACTGGCTACAGGCATATTGCTATTATCATTATAACCAAAATATAGACTAAAATGACTATTTAAACACAGACAATATAATTTATTTAAATATTCCTGTATAGTATATATAAAGTGTATTGTGCACTATGATTAAAGTATGTATATTGTCATGTTAATCTTTGAATTTTATATACATAATCATGTATCCACTACTTTTACTAGTTGGCATGTAGTGTACACAAATTTTTTAAATTTATATTTGTTTTAATTGGGGCTGTAAATTGATTAAAAATTTAATCACAATTTAATAGTATTTGTTCCATAGTTAACTCATAATTAATTGCATTTAATCACATATAGGAAAAAAGTTTTTATCTATAATAAGTAGGGATGAAAATCGATTCAATAAGAAAATACAAACATAACGACATTAAATTTGATGTAAAGGGATATCATTTTTGTATTATTTTATTCCCAACTATTATACCGTTAGAAATCCGCCTGTTTTTGAATGTTTAATGTAAGCATCGATTTGTCTCACTTTGTCATCCAGTCGTTGAAAGCAACTTCTCACAAGCTGCGCAGTTAGGTGAAAAATTCACACAAATAGACTACTGTACTGTATTTTTACCCTTTTTCTTTCACCTCATTCTTGCTCCCAAATCCTGATTCTATGAGGGAATGCGTAAAGCCAAGCTTTGATTTCTTATTGTGTTCCCACCATAGTTTTACACAATATATAATAAAAAAGATATATTAGATATATTAGCCAGTAATGCAAGCGCTGCTAGGTTGTCAGTCAGAAATGTCAGGGAACAGAAATGTTTTCATGCCCCCCCCATTTGAAATACTATTGACTACTGATAATATCTATTTATTTTTCTGTACTGTACAAACTGCACTTGAGACCAGGAAAATGCAACAAAATGGAGAGATTTGAAGAGTCAAGTTACATATTTAAACGAACATTGAAAGTACTCCCTCCCATCTTTTCACGCTCCCTCTGAAAGTTCACGTGCCGCTGCCCCCCAGGAGGACCCTTCCCACTATTTGAGAAGCACTGCGTTAACGCAATAATACCGCGTTAACTTTGACCCTAGTTTTAATTCATCCATTCATTTTCTATACCGCTTGTCCTCATTAGGGTCGCAAGGGGTATGCTGGAGCCTACCGAAGCTGACTTGGGGCGACAGGCAGGGTACACCATGGACTGGTTGCCAGCCAATCACATTTGTTTTAACCCTTACACTTTAAATGGAACATAAATATTGAACCATTTATGGGGGCATGCATCCTTTACTTTTGTAAATCGAGCTAACGCCAAAAGAGTCCCAAATGTAATTCACTAATGTTAACAAGGAAGTTACATGACACTCACAAGTTTTGCTACTTGAGTAAAATCTGCAAGGTAAAATACATACAGTATTTTAGTGAAATACTGTATTATTCTGTATATTTGTCTGAGCTATATCATATTTTTAATCTTAGATTTACATAATAAGTCTGTTTTACTGGTTGGCTTACAATCTCCCCATGGGTGTGCTATTTTTTCACTTGATTGTATGTAAGGTATGTCAGATTTCTCACTCAATTTGCTCTAGAAACAGCCACTGTAACTTTATGGTGTTCAGTCCTATCTTCACAAAATTTGGTGCTCTCCTTTAGGGGACGGACAAGCACATGCCTGTAAATTTTGAGCAAGATTGATTGATGTATTCATTTTTTACATGAATGTAAATATAGTATTTTTTAGTAGATGTTTATGAGGTAATAATATGTTTTTATATCCTCTAGCTTCACACGATCAATCTTGGTTGTGCTGGGATTCATAAACCACATACGAATAATTGAGTATTCATTTTCAATGCTCTGCCGTAACCCTACACTGGGCCGCACTTTGGTGCCACCACCTGTGGAATGCTCAAGGAAAGCAGTAAGTTGTGACCTTAGCACATAGAGGGCATACACCAAATATAACTTTGTGGTCTTTGTCGTCATTTAGGCAGTAATATTACGGTGACAATAGTACTGAAAGGCTCAAACTCTCAACGCACATCTGTGGCTTTCTTCTCAGCCAGCTCCAGTTTCTCCTGGGCATCCTTCAGGGCTTCAGAGTACTTGTCCAACTCATCCTCAGTCGCCTTCAGCTTCTTCTGCAGTGCCACCAAGTCATCTTCAAGCTGGGGCACGGAGAAAGAAGAGATTTATGTAGAATAAATAGCTTTGCATTCAGAAACAATGACAAAAAACTGAACACCTTGCAGTGTAATAATCATCGTATGAATCCTAGTGACACAGGGCCAATAAAAGCCTCAAAGCGGATCTGACCTGTTTGCTCCGGTCCTCAGCTGCCTTCTTGTCCGACTCAGCCTGCTCAGCTCTGTCCAAGGCGTTCTCCTTGTCCAGCTTGAGCATCTGCATCTTCTTCTTGATGGCATCCATGGCTGCTTAAGTGTCGGTGCTTTGTATGTATAAAACAAAATGAAAGAAGTTGATGGAAGGGCCCTCGGGTCGGAGCGTCTGAACCACGGTGAACGCCAAGCTGGAGTGCCGCCTCACTTAGGCTGTAGTGAGTTTTGGCTGGCCAGTTACTGGACACCCAAAACTTTTTTGGACAAGACCACAGCTGCTTGCCAAGGCGGGAGCCCTGTTTTTTTCAAAAGTCTTCCCTGATTCGCTCATCTGAGACATTTGACCACTTGTGTGACCTTACATTGGAAATTGACGTCAGTAACAGAACATATCTATAAAAAGAACATAAAAAACAATTAAAAAAACACATTGTTGGTCCCATTTGGTATTCCTTTGTATTTGAAAATTGTAAGAGTACATTTGAAATACAGAAAATAAAAGATGTATTGCATTTGATGTGAAACAAAGAGGAGGTTGGATTAAATAAGCTTTGCTTCTTCCTAGGGCCGCACGGTGGTTGAGTGGGTAGCATGTTGGCCTCCCAGTCAGGAGGTTCAGGGTTCAAATATCTGTTGGGCATCTCTGTGTGGACTTTGCATGTTCTCCCTGTGCGTGTGTGGGTTTTCTCCTGGTACTCCGGTTTTCATCCCAAAAACATGCATGTTAGGTTAATTGGCGACTCTAAATTGTCCATAGGTATGAATGTGAGTGTGAATGTTTGTTTGTCTATATGTGCCCTGCGATTGACTGGTGACCAATCCAGGGTGTACCCCGCCTCTCGCCCAAAGTCAGCTGGGATAGGCTCCAGCATACCCGCGACCCTAATGAGGATAAGCGGTATAGAAAATGGGATGTAACTGGTATGCATGTTCAAAATACATGAAACCATAGACTGACATAGTATAACTAGGGTTGGGCATTGTTTGAATTTGAACAATTCTGGTTTCGATCTGGTTTTGATTCCTCATTTGGATTCTGGCTCTTAACAATTCTCGATTCCGGCGCTTCCGAGAGGCAGTTTTCATGGTTTTAATGAAGGTTCTAACCAGAGTTCTTTTTAGATGAACAATCTGAACTTTTCATCAACTACTATGAATTTATTACAAGGCTATTTTCAACCAGTATATACCGGAAATATAAATGCATTTAACTTGAATATAAATGTTACAGGAAGTACACTTTCACAAATTATGTTTACTTTTGAAAAGTAGTATTCTTAGTTTTCTACCTCAGTGTTTGTGTAAGCTATTTTTAGTAACACACTTCAACAAGATAGGGATTTTATTCAGCTGGTGTTCGCTGCTATTTCTTCCGGTCGGCGAAGAAGGCATCAAAACCAGAAAATAAAATAAAAACATTCGGGAGAATCGGAATCTTACTCCCGGTTCCAATCGATGCTTGAGACTCAGTACCAAACTCTAAATACAATTGCACAAACTTATTTATTTTATTTACCTATGTTTATTTCATTTTTATTAATATTTGTCTTCCACGTATTTGTTTATTATGAATTTCTGATTTTCAGTTATATTTTATTTATTTTTATTATATTCATGCATGTGTTTTTGCCATTGCCATTTTTAATATGACATTTTAATGTCAATACATGTTTATTTTCAAAATAGATTTTTAAAATATTTAATTTATTTTTGTTTATTTATATTTATATTTAATGTATTACATAATTCTAATGTATTTTTGTCTATTTTATTTTCATGACATTGCTTATTTTGCCTATGCAGAGACATTTTTAATAGTTCATCCATGTATTTTTTTCATCAAGATTATTTGTTTACATGCAACATATCACACTGAGAGGTGCTTAGGATATTTTGGTCATTCTCACACAGCTACAATGAAATAGTAGAAACGAGTGTCAGTATGATGGAAACAATAGTAAACATAACCCTAACAGTGTCAATCAAACGTGTTATCTTGGTAAAGGCATATTTTTGAAAGATTTGATTGAATCTCATTATCCTGTCAGTAGAAAATATATACGATCTAATGTCATAGCATCCCATGAATGTGAGCTATTCATCCAAAGCAAATCTATCTGATTAAATAAGCCCGTGTGGAAGTGACTCCCCTCTGTTTGGGGGGGTGTCATATTAACTTGCCACGCTTGTTTGTGTTCCAGGGATCACTTGGGAAGCTCCCGGCTGGCATACTTTGACATCCCCACTACTATCGGATGAGTTTTGCTGTCCCATGGAGGTACATCACCGAGCTTGTTGGAGAGTTATAGCTACGTGATGGGCCACCAAGGATCCGGTGGCCTTAGGCTTTTTAACAGCAGACCCCGTAAGCCCCCTCCTCACCTCTCGTCGGGCCCTTGGGATACTTCACAGGGTCACTGGTACTGGTGCAGCTGTCACACACAAACATTCACACACCGCTTGAGCCAAGACGGTGCTTACTTGTTTGCAAATACTAAAATCTAAGCACAAAAAATGGGTGGCATTGGGATATATGGTGTTTAGCTTGGATGAAGTTAGCTGTGCTGCATTACGTAAATACACTAAATGATCCACTTGGTTCTAGTACGTGTGTGTTGTGTTGGGTGCGTACTTTATGTTGGGGAACTTACTGCTTGGAAAGCACCTGCTTGATTCCGTCCATCTCGGTGCCGACCACTCCCACCACCGACTTTAAGAATAGGGGTGTCAGACTTGTGTTATGTAGTGTGAAGGCAATTTGCAAGTCGAATGCTGACACAACTACTCCAAGCTTGCAGTCTATGCTTGAATAATGCAACGCACTCGGCCTAGGCAGCTGGGAACCAGGAAAGATCCGACCTCGGTGTCTGACAACTACTTTTGAGAAGATAACAAGAAATTAGGAATGCTCCTTATTCCTTTTCCAAACATCCATGAGAGAGATCGGCCGATACGGATACAGATCATATGATTAACTGTACATCTGTATTTATGATGAATGCTACTGGCCAGGGCTGTCGTTAGACGGTTCCTGGGAAATAGGTCACTATTAAAAATGAACTTTTGGGATGGGGATGAGATTCTGCACCCAGTGGAGGAGTTTAAGTACTTCTGGGTCTTGTTCACAAGTAAAGAATGCGAGATAGACCTGCAGACTGGTGCGGTGTATGCAGCGATGCAGACTCTGGATCGGTCTGTTATGGTGAAGAAGGATCGGTGCCAAAAGGCAAAGCTCTTTACAGTACGTTCCTTCCCTCAAGTATGGTCATGAGCTTTGGGTGTTGACCGATAGGACAGGATTGTGGGTGCAAGCAGTCGAAATCCGTTTTTTCTTAGGGTGGCTGGGCTCTCCATATAAGGCAGTGGTTCCCAAACTTTTTTTGCAGCCCCTCCCTTTTGGAGATAAAATGATTTTCGGCGCCCCCCCGCCCGAAAAATATTAGAAAAATGAAACGTGTTCATGGTAGCCCTGCGTCCCCCCTGTCATAGCGCCAGGCCCCCCAGTTTGAAAACCACTGCTATAACGTGAGAAGTCGTCGGCGAAAAACTTGGTGGCAGTGAGAGGACTCATATGAGTTGGGTCAGGCATCTGGTCAGGACGCCTCCTTGGGGACTCCTGACTGGCCTGGGAACGCCTCGGGATCCGGAGCTGCCATACATTTACTTATGTAAGCATCCAACTTTAGTCTAGATGGCTCAGAATTTGGAAATATCACAATTAAAGCGTCCATATCCAATTCATATGATGAAAAAAATTACTTAACTACATATGTACGGTTGTAGACAGCCACAGCGTAACCCAAAGGGCATCATCCAATTGTTTATGACACTGTAAGCATTAAACTGCACTCCGGGTGGCTTAAAATTTGGAAATATCACAATTAAAGCTTTCATATCCAAGAAATATGAGAAAAGTACTTATGAGAACATAACTACAGGTATACTGTTTGGTCGCAGACAGCCACAAATTTAGATGCATCTTGTACAGAAGCAGATCATAATCTATCCCAATGACAATGACGTTCATAAATAGAAATTGTTTACTATGTGTACACGTAGATCATTAGTTCTTCGCCTTATATAAGGGGACTATATAAAGTCATCAACATTATGTCTAAGAAGATATATTTTCCTGGATAATTATGAGGAAAATAAAGTTATTTTAGGAGCATAGAGTGTAAATGTTAAAGAAAAAATACTTTTTTTGAAGTCTAAATATTATGAGAAACAAAACATAAATAAGGTGGTAATTTTTGGTTAATTAGGTTAGGGAAATAGAATGAATGAAGTCTAAATATGGGAATAAAGTAATAATTGCGAAAACAATTTACAAGAAGAAAGTTAAAATACTTTGCTAATTTTAAGAAAACATCAGACATGAAAAAAGCTGCGATTTTAAAGAGAATAAAGTTTAAAAAAAAGTTGTATTCTAACAAGTAAAGAAGTCAATTTTACAAAAATAAATTTGTAATATGTGGAAATACAATGGCATTTTGGTAGCCAATAGTTTGTCATTATTCACAATATTATAAGAAATAAACAAACCAAAACAAATTTGTATGAGAAAAAGTTATACTCTTATGGGTATAAGGTAAAAAATGGTATGGAATAAACTGTTTGTCTATATGTGCCCTGCGATTGACTGGCAACCAGTCCAGGGTGTACCCCGCCTCTTGCCCAAAGGCAGCTGGGATAGGCTCCAGCATACCCTAATGTGGATAAGCGTCATAGAAAATGGATGGATGGATGCATGGATGTAAGAGTTAGCTTTTTTATCCTGTTTGTAGCATTGACAAGCGACCATAAGAGAAAAAGTATTAAAAAGGATCTCACACATCTAAAAGCAGTACAAGGAGCAGCTGCCGGGTGCCATTGTGATTGACGCTGCCTCCTCAAGTTTTAGTGGTGGACAAATTTAGCGTGGCTCTCAGGTGGCCTGGATATAGCCTCAGCTTTTAGAGCTGACTCATAAATGCCACCTTGTTGCTTTGACAGCCAACAACATTTACGCACTTAGAGGCTGGCCTCCAACACACCTCTGTTCTTTCTTGCACATAAAGATGCTCATTCATGGCATTAATTCAATAAAAAGAACTAACTGAAAATCATAACACTGCACACACAAACTGAGACACAATGAAATGCTTTATTTCCAGTAAATACAAAAAATAGTTTTATCGTGGCCAGATAAATATGTCATATATGCTATCACTAATCTTTGTCGTCTATCTGTTAAGTGTACAGAACACTTCCATTAGTGTTGAAAAGGTCTCAACAGCTTAATGGTGACAGAAACGTCACATTCACGTTTATAGTTTCTTAAAGGGCGGGAAAGGGATGAGAGGATGTCAGTCAGATTGTTACATTAGAAAGAAAAAGGAAACTGATGGACACATATCTATTTTTTGGTGGTTTCAACGCTTCATGGTGCATGCCTGTGGATTCACAGGAGTGCCAAAATGTGGAAATATAAATTGAACCAATAATACAAAAATACACAAATGTAGTCATACTGTAATTCCGTTGTGTCTTTGATTTTTTCATTTTGTCATTGCTTTTTGTGTATAGTCTGTCTTTTCCATTTGCTTTTTCTCTTTGCATTTACGGGATGGCTGACGTTAACTGGTACGATGAACGAGAACTGTTCTGACAATCTAGTAGTTTAAGCCTCTAAAAATACCTTACATTCATCACAACAGATGAGCAATTCGTGAAACTTCAGTGAACCAGCACTCACATGTGCCAAAAAGCAAAAATTGAATGAGAACCATTATGAAAATGTAGTGAACCGGTATTCTAATCTTTACATGTGACAGAATGAAAGACACATTATGAAAACTACTATCACTCAGTCGAAGGATCTCAGGTGCCAGAAAACATTGTGAAAATCCAGTGAAGCAGTACACTCATGACCCTCAAACGACCTAAAATGAATAAGAAACCTCGTGAAAATGCAGTGAACCAGTACTCCCATGTCTCAAAAAGGCAGGGATGGGCAAACTTTTTGCCTAGGTTAAAAAAATTGGTGAAGGGCCCGCCTATATATGGTGTTCCTCAAATATCACATACTTACTCACATTGCAACAAAACAAAAACACATCCACACAGTTAATGCATCACATAAATCAACTACTAGTCCTACTGCTAAGTGTGTGATAAACCACAACTCATCGTTAAAAATAACAGGAAACTTAAAACTGTTAATTCCAAATGCCCACAAGGCATGCTGGGTAGTAGAGCGGCAACAGCAATATGAATTGTGAACAATAAAACATTGGACATCAAGGCTATCTTAAGGTCCCTCCTTGTTTACTTTTCAACATATCAAGCAAAACATGTGACAAACAGTAAAAGCTACCCAGCAAGCCTTGAGGCGCAAAATATATGGATGTTTTTTCCAGCAGGTAGGTGATTTTGTGTGTCGTGTGTGTGTTGACGTGTTGTGTTGTTTGGATTTTTCTTTTTTGTACTAGCTACAGATTGCATCTGACTATTTTCGGGACTCCAGCGTGCCACAATAGTTGGTTTAAAAAAAAATACTTGGAAATGCCTGGCGGGCCGAATTAATAAGGCCGCAGTTTGCCCACCCATGTCATAGAAGTCTTAAATGAATGACACAACGTGAAAATGTAGTAAAAGATTACTTTTACTCTCCCTAAGAATCTCATGCATCAAACAAACATGGTGAAAATCCAGTGAAGTGGTACCCTCATGACCCCAAAAACAACCTTAAATGAGAAACTTCATGAGAATGCAGTGAAAGGGTGCAATTACATCTCCAAAAGGTCTAAAATGTGTCCCCAAGGAGTACTATCACCAAAAAGTATCACCAAATATGTGATAGAATGACAGAAAACATTGTGAAAATGCAGTCACCAGGGACTATCATGTATTAATAGACCTTATTTGTCATAATGGATGAACTGACTGAGTACTCTCATGCCCTAAAAGGGCCTTAAATGAGAGCGAACCCTCATGAAAAAGCGGTGAGCCAACACTCTGACGCCCCCAAAAGGCCTCAACTGTGTGATTCAATAAAAAACATCATAAACATGTAACAAACCGGTACTCTCATCCCTTAAACGAGAGAAAGGTGGAACGTGAAGTTGCAGTTAACTGTAGCACGTGTTGGACGTTCACACCCAACAACAACAACGACAACAACGACGACAACAAACGAGATTCCCAAAACGTGCTTGTGCGTCAACTTCTACTGACGTATGTTGTGTCACTCCCACGCATCCATGTAGACACTGGAGAGGCTACAGACTAAGGCACTAATAATAACACTACACATCAGACGGATGAGCGCGCACACACACACACACACACAATACAAAAACCTCCATAGTCCACCCAATCTTGCAAAGGTTAAATGTTGATTTTAAGTTACGTGGATGTCTATATTCATCTCTAGCCATGCACTAACCGTACCATGCGCTCTGGAGGTACAGTAATAATGTAACCCAGGCTGTAAAGTAAGGCAGATACAATCACATTTGGTAAACAAACGGCTCCTTTTGTGCAGGTATTCATAAAGCCGCACCCTTAGATAAAAAATAACAAAGACTGATTGGATTCATGTTAAAAAATTTAAAGTATTTCTAATTTGCAGCCAATTTACCAGATTATTTAAAATGATTTAATGGTAGCAACAAAAATAAACAATGTAGCTTCCATTGTTTATTACATTAGGACACCAACACTTCCCTCTACAGCACCATCCTTGTTATTGCATCAAATTCCATCCCTAGTTGAGAAGGCTGGCAGAAGAGAGGCAGTTAGATGGGTTTTTTTTCCTTCTCCGACTATCACATCAGCTAAAAACATCCTCAAAATAATCATAAATATTCCTTCTAAGGTGAGTAACATGCGACTTGTGCAGAAACCCATCTTGCACAGCACACTCCATTCTGCGTCATGAGTCCAAAAACAAATGTCCTTGATTCACATTTACAGCGTGGTCCAACAAATATGTTACACCATCCTCCGTGTGACTTTTCCTGGACTGTGTTTCAACACATTGACACAATATAGGAGAGTCTTGTACGTTTAAGCGCCAATTCGGGTCAACACGATTTTAAATTGAAGAATGAGAGGAAAAGGACACAGTCTGTCCCAAGCGGGTCACATTCTGTTTGAGAGCAGTCCAAGTAGCTTGGTTGTTACACACCAGCACCATTTTAAGTTGACACAATCTTCATGTTGTTTTCCCCAAATGGTCACCGTTCCCGACCTCCTGGCCATGTGGGATCGGTTGCTTCCAATCAGTCAGTGACACAACAGCTGAGACATAAAGACGTCCGCTTCTTTAGTTGCTGTCCTCACGCAGCTCACTAGGCAAGAACTTATACTGCTGCTGTCGGATCTGAGCCAGCTTCTTCCTGGCTTCCTCCAGCTCCCTCTCCTTCCTCAGCATCTCCTCCTGGGCCGCGATGATCTGCACGAATAAGGCAACACATCCTTATCCCTAAGGTTTTCATTAATGCAGATTGTTTTAAAAGGTCCCCTATTATGAAAAAATGACTTTTTAATGACGTTCTAGCAGTAATATGTGTCCCCCAACAACACTTTGTTTTTAGAGAGAAGTACTGTATGTCAACACAAAAACAACACAACCCGCGAGATGTGTAACCCGGAAGAGTTTGCAGATGCGGAATGGGGGACTAGGGCTTTCCTAGCTTGCTTTGCTGAAGTTAAAATGATCACTTGTGACAGTAATGGAACTGTACAGAACTGAAATGGTCTGTTCTTTTTTGTGTACTCTTTAGCCCGTGGCCTACAGTTGTCTTTGAGTTTTGGGCCCCTGATATCTCTAGTTTAGGGCCAAACCAATTTAAATGTTTACAATAGCGCTTCTTGGGGCAACACACTCTGGACAAAGACAGCTCATTAGCATTAATGCTACAGACACATAAAGCTGTGTGTTTCAGTAGGGCGTACTAAAATCATGAAAACTGCAAATTCCAGCATCAAGGTTAGGTTTTGTAGAGTTACACTATATATTCATACTCTGGGACCAACAATTTACAGTAGGGATGGGCAAACATTTTGACTCGCGGGCCACATCGGGTTAAAAATTTGGCAAAAGGGCCGTTTATATATGGTGGTCATCAAACACAACAACACACTTGCTGAAGTTGCAACAACACGAAAACAACACGTGCAAAAAAAGTATTGTAACGTATTAACGTATCACATAAGTCAGCTACTACTACTACTATTACAATGTGGGTGAATAACTAAGCGCTAAACTGTTGTTTTGCAAATGCCCGCAAGGCATGCTGGGCAGTCCAGCGGCAAAAACAATGTGAACTATGACCAATAAAACATTGGATATCAAGAGTATGTTCACATCCCTCCTTGCTTGTTTCTCTGGCGACTTCCGCAACATATTTTGCAATCAAGCAAAAATGCAACATAGCAAATGTTGAGTAAGAGTACCACAAGCTACCCAGCATGCATTGTGACACAATTATATGGGTGTTTTTTTAGGCATTGGTATTGTGTGTAGATATTTATTTGTATGCTCACGTGCTGCAGTAGGTAAGTTACTTTGCGTGTCGTGTGTGTGTTGAGGGGTTGTGTTGTTTAGATGGCTTTTCTGGACAAGCAGATGCCATCTGACTATTTTGGCGACACAAGTGTGCTACAATAGCACTGCAAGTCATGTTGCCAGCTATAATTTTGATGTTAAAGGTTTAAAAAAGATATTTAGAAATATAACTAATAAATTCATACCTCATTTTACTAAAATAAACAAACAATAAGTGTACGAACAACAACTAAGGGTGTCTTTTACCTGTGCAATGCCCCCCACAAACTTGGTCTTGACCACCACGTTGTCTTCATCTGCTTTGTCAAACGCTGCCTTTTGAGCAGCTCTCACCAGGTTGTCGGATGCCTTCTTCACGGCGTTGCCAGCAATCTGACGATTACAGAAAACCTGCTTAGTCAATATTTGCTATTAATTGAAGTGACTCCCTTGACGGGGAATTCTGGACTATACGGCTGTTCAACATTTCTCCATAGTCCCCCTTTTATGACAGGTTGTCTGGATGCCGGAGTTTACAAATGAGAAAAAACAGTGCCCCCTGCAGGTTAGCAGTTACATTTGCCAGAAGTCCATACCTGCAATCTCCTCATGGCCTCAGAGTCTTGGTCAGCCTTCACCTTGCAGGCCACCAGCAGCTGCGCAGTGGAGGCCGCCACCTGCTTGGCTGAAGAGATGAGTCTTTCCTCGCTGGCATGGCCTTGCACCGACGCGTTGGCAGCCTCGCACAGGTTGCTAGTGGCTGCCGCCACCATGCGTGCCTAGGGAGACCAAGGAGAATGTTTCTAAGCCATCTTGTCTCTTGTTTTTAAGTCAGAGTAATGGATGACTGCATTTTCACAATGTTTTTCATTCAACCTGACATGTGGCATGATGGGAGGCTGCTTCACACTCCCTGCTAAAATGTACTCACAGCCGAGATGAGACCTTGGGACCATTGCCCGTCGTCTACGGCATTGGCCAGGATGGAGCCCACTTTGCCCTGAGCTACCAGCTCTCTTTGAGCAGCAGAAGCGGACTTGACCAAGGCGCTGGTGGCGGCAGCGATGGACTTGGCTGCCTCCAGGATCTGCTCCTCAAAGTTTAACGTCTCATCCGCCAACTGAGGGTGAAAGACAACATGTCCACTATTATCACTCATGCACATACACACTATACACGGCAGCCATTAATCCAAATCCATAATAAACTTTACAAATTTACAAACTTACAAATTTGATTTGTATTTGTGTCCACTTCAATAGGTGAAGATTTAAATTAGAGATCATGTTAATGTTTATGTTTGTTTAACAGGCATCTAGGAGTGCAATTTCAATTTGTTGGTTGGCAGAATTACTCAGACTATTTAAATAACTATTTAATCCATTTCAGTGCTTTGCAGAAGGGAGAGATACAGTATGAGACAATAAAAAAAATCGAAATTCAGATTTTAAAAAAAGGTGTCGCATTCCATTGTAAAAAACAAATTATTATTTATAAATTATTATTTTTGACAGTTTTCTTCATTATTTTTTTAATTAAAAGTGTTGTTACAAATCCGGAAAAGAAGGTGGGGCATTAAAACTTTAATTACAAAGTTGGATGGTCCAGGAAGGTGTTCATCCAGGATATTTTTTAATATAAGTATATATTTTCTATATTTTAGGCATTCATTCATTCCAGAATGTAATATTGCAAACAATACCTACTGTACATACTTCACCTGTTTTTATGCTTTACTTTTTTTTTTACACTATTTTTTCCATTTTTTCAGATTTTTCTTTACTGCAATGGATAATTTTCCCAGTTAACAATGCACGACAACTTACGAAATGCGATCACATGCAGTAGGTGTGTATAAATACAATTTATAAAATGAGGTGCAATCCAATTTCGGATGGTTTGGCTTTCAAGGAGGTCTACGCTCACAGCAAAGAAACGCTAATGTAAATGAATTGCACAGTGACTGACAACATGTGCTACTCATCCCATTGTGCTGAAGTAAAGTGTGCAGTTTAATAACTCTCTCTCTCTCATACTCTGTCACTCAAACAAACACACGCATGCAGACGTACACGCCACAAGTCTGTAGACAGAGCGGGACACTGTAGGAATATGTTTGATATATAGTTGGGACTGAATAACAACCTAATATATCAAACATATCAGACAGAGCCCTGCAGAGGAGGCCTCCTGAGGCAGGGGCAGGCAAGGCAGGGACACAGGGAGGCAGGGGGTGGTAAGGGGATGGGGATGGGTGCAATCTTCTGGGATTTATAAGGAGCCATAGGACATGAGAATAAACTGCAGCAGGATTTAGCCAGATTTACCACAGATGGAAGGATGAGGGGAGGAGAAGCAGGGAAAACATGGTAGAAGGGAACATGGCCAAATAGGGGTTGGTTTCAGTCTTGTTGAGAGATATTACATGGAGTACATGTTCATGGAGAAGCATAACTTATTATTTGAATAAAAAAGGCATGGGAGGAGTAGAGTTTTGTTGGGAATCATTTAACAGGGAGGAGACAACACAAGAGACAAAACACCCACACCGCTGTAATGTTACAACAAATGTGTCTTTACACACCACCAAGAATTAAGACATTTTTTTGGTAAAAAAAAAACAAACAAAAAGTATTTATATACAGTATACCCTTTCAAGTAAAGAAAGGTTGCTATTATTATAGCCCCCACTTTTGCTGATACTTTTATTTGTCTACATACTTTATTAGTATTTATTATTATACTTATGTATTATTATTACTTGATATTCAAAAATTGTGATCCCAGAACAGAAATGGTAGATAAGACCAATTTGTGACAATCTTCATTCATTAGGATTTATAATTTCCTTGTCTTCCTTCCTTGTCTAACTTAATGTATGTTCTCAGTAGAGAACTTAGAGGAACTTCTAGTTTTACAGATTTGGTAACCATAACAATAGTTAACAATAACATTTTTTTAAATATAATTTTTATATCATTTAGTTGTACTGGATGTTGTAGATATTTTGAATTATTTAATTGAAATTGTTTCCCATTATTATTCTTACTGGGTTTGTTGAAAAAAGCTCCAATTCAGATATTAAGTCTAAATAAATACTCTATATTAATTCCAATTATAATTTTCTTAATATTATATTACTAAAACATGCATGGAAATGGCAAACAAAATTATTTAATTAAAACATGACTAAAGCATCATACAAATGTAAGCACTATTATTGAATATTTGATTGATTAATTGATCATTATTTTTATTATAATTAATTCTGTCAGCACATCATGTCATTACCGCCGTTTATGAAAGGTCCCATTAGAGAACATTTAAACATCTAGCCTCTCACCTTAGGCTTGGCTCGAGGTTTGAGCTGCTCCAGCTTCTTAGCAGCCGCCTCGATGGACGCCGCCGCCCCAAGCAGCTCCGTCTCTGCAATCACAGTGGGGTCCTCTGGGTCCACCCACTCAGAACCTGGAGAAAGGGTGTCGTATGAGCGGGACAGTCACTAATGGAAAGTTGAGGAAGGGTTTAATCATGCCTCACAGCAACTAAACATCCACCCATCCCATGCATGACTGCAGCAACACACATGATGATATGATGATGAAAAAAAACCTCCCACTCCAGATGGGATGAGATAAATTGATGTTAGCGGCCAAAACATGAGAACCAAGTGTGGAGCATCTCACAGCCGGTGATATCAGTCATTGTACAGAAAAGTGAGCACGCTAACTTACCTCCATCTGTGGCGAAGAAAGGAGGAAGACACAGGAGTGTTAGCAAAAGCTTGTCTCAGGAAAAGAAGCACTGTTACCATTGACAACCACAAGGTACTGTAGTTTACATAGCTTATTAGTGCCACATTAATAACAAAACATAACTAAAATTTAGTCAGAAGGGGAAGAACTACATTTTAGTTGGGAATTTTAATGCAAACTTAAAAGCATGACAGTGTTTTGTTAAAAGAAATGCATAAAGAAAGAATAATATTAGGGAGTTTGTTAAGAACAGTACGTAGTACAGTAGTCCTTCAATTATCGCGGTTAACTGGTTCCTGGCCGACCGTGATAAGTAAATTTGTGGGATTCCTCATTTATAAATTGAATATTTTCATTGTTAGAGCATAGAAAAGCTGTTCCTAATCCTCTAAATACAGTTAACATTATTAGAGCCCTCTAGACAGTAAATAACATCCCTATATTCATCTTTGCACTTTGTACTCATTTGTGTTACTATGAAGATGTTCCCTAGGAAGCTGACAGAAAGCAGCACTGTGTTTTAAAAAAATTAGGGAATTTTGTGCCTGCTGTGAGATAATTCCAACCTGCAAAAAAAGGCTGTTGTTCCAGCGATCACGCCAGTGTTTGTATGTTTGCGTTTTGGGTGGGTCTTCATAATGCCTTACAATTTAACTATAAATTCTTAAATTACAATAAACTATAAATTAATAAATTTACAATAATTTGAAAATGCTTGAAAAATCTAATGCTTGAAAATGTAGACAAAGAATATATCAAATTTGCTTCAATGCGCATTTCTTTGACAGGATGTATTCAACCAGGAAACACCATGGTTTAGTAATATATTTTTTAAAAATGTTCATCTTATCCTTTCAGGAGTTCCACAGAGATTCAATTGCCTCCATCTAATCCTGTCTTCTGCATCCTCTTCTCTTGTGCCAACTACCTTCATGTCCTCTTTCACTACATCCATAGACCTCCTCTTTGGTCTTCCTCTAGGCCTCCTGCCTGGCAATTCAAAACTCAGCATTCTTCTACCAATATATTCACTATTTCTCCTCTGGACATGTCCGAACCATCTCAATCTGGCCTGTCTGACTTTATCTCCAAAACCTCTAACATGTGCCATCTACTCATACCTGATCCTGTCCATCCTGGTGACACCCAAAGAGAACCTCAATATCTCATCGCAGTTTTGTAAACCTTTAATTTGAGCTGAAACTCCTCTATCACACTTCACACCCAACACTTTTCTCCACCCATTCCAGCCTGCCTGCACACGTTTTTNTTTTAGCTGAAACTCTTCTATCACACTTCACACCCAACACTTTTCTCCACCCATTCCAGCCTGCCTGCACACGTTTTTTCACCTCTTTTCCACACTCTCCATTGCTCTGGGCTGTTGACCCTAAGTACTTAAAATCCTCCACCTTCTTTATCTCTTCTTCCTGTAACCTCACTCTTCCACTTGAGTCCCTCTCATTCACACACATGTACTCCGTCTTGCTGCGGCTAACCTTCATTCCTCTCCTTTCCAGGGCAAACCTCCACGCCTCAAGCTTCTCCTCCACCTTTTCCCTGCTCTCACTACATATCACAATGTCATCTGCAAACATCATAGTCCTTGGAGATTCCTGTTTAACATCGTCCGTCAGCCTGTCCATCACCATAGCAAACAAGAAGGGGCTAAGAGCTGATCCTTGAGGGAATCCCACCTTCACACGGAACTCCTGTCACACCTGCAACACACCTCACTACTGTCTTACAGTCCTCGTACATGTCCTGCACCGCTCTAACATACTTCTCTGCCACTCCAGACTTCCTCATGCAATACCACAGTTCCTTTCTGGGCACCCTGTCATAAGCCTTGACCTTCCTTGTATTTCTCTTTCAACACCCTGAAAGCAAATACTGTATCTGTTGTACTCTTTTTTGGCATGAAATAGAGTGAAGCCACAAAATTCAAACTGTGATGTGGCAAGGGACAAGTGTACATCTTTTTTTTCATATTTTTTTTTGCAATAAAAATAGATAAATTGCTTGATGACTGCTTCATTGATCACCATCTTCTTAAAGTTTGCATCACAATGCCTCCTCTGTTTGCTAACAATCTTTGAGACACTTTTTTTTTCAGCGGGTCTGTGCATCTCTCCAGATCACTGAAGAAAAGCTTTGCTTCGCTAGGAAGGAGAAGTCGTTTTGTGCCACTTGTTGGTTTGCATGTACAGTATACATCTCCATGTTGGTATTCTGTATGAGTTATTACCTTTCATGGCCTCTGCAGACTGGATGAGTTCGGTGACGGCTCCGGCCACTCGTTTTGAACACGCTGCCAGCTGCTGCTTCTGCTCAGGAGTGGGCCTCTGCAACACCTACGCAAAAATGAGGGAACATGCGTGGAAAAACTGGGAGAATATGCAGGCAAACTAGCTAAAAAGGTTGTTTTGTCTCAGATGATAACCAACCCAGAGTACTTGTTCCAGTAGATCAATATATCCAGTAGTACACTCTGACCCAAATCGCAGCGCCCTGTTCTTCACCTCCTCGTTGACATCGGGGTGATAGGCCGCTTGCTACATGACATGACAGTCGACATTGTAAAGGCCGGCACTTTTACTTTCACTTTTCACGGAAAAATAAAGAAGAACCTTGCAGCTGGTGAGCATGTCAGAAATGGCCTTGCGACTCAGGTTGGCCGTGTGGATGATGTCCTCCTGTCGGGCTGAATTCCCAGCAGCCACCGCTTTAGCTGTTGCCATAGTGATACCCTTGGTTAGGCGGATGAATTCTTCAGGTGTGGTTGTTTTGCTGGGAGGGTCCCTGGACTGGAATAACTGAGGGGCGACAAAGAACGTAAATTGTAATACTATCATATGATAAACTGTAATAATAATATATAATATTCATTTTAATAATTAGGGGTGTCACAAGCTCTTGCAAGATAAAAACTTGACAAAAAATGTTGCGTGGGCACTTGGCCTGGGGCAATAATAAATGAATAAATTATTCACACAATAAATAAAAATGAACACCATCATTTTTCTGGCCTCAATACTTTGCCATGTGCACGCGTGTCTGTTTTCCTCATCTCTCGCCCCCCAAACAGGCAGGATTAGGATTCACTCTTCACACATTGCATTGCTTTCAGCACCATGGCGGGTTTGTTCAACAGAACAAAGGTGTGAACTCATGACACCCCTAGTATTGATGATGTATCATATGAAGACATATGATATTTCATATGATATGATGACGTAACATAAAATAACAATGTAATAAAAATATAAAATATTTTTTAGCCTATTTAACAGAAAAGTTGACATTTTGGGGAAACGTATTCACATCTTAAGAACACAAGGTATCCAGATTTAAATAAAATTAAGTTTCTTTAACATAATTTTTACTTAATTATGTACTATATTATTATATAGCAATATGATTTATTATTTATTGATTAATAGTATTTATTATTACGTATTATAAGTGAGCAGTTACATATTATTTATTTATCCTTCTATTCTGTTCTATGTTCTTATCTTCTCTTCTTATCTTTCCCATTTTTGCTGTAATTGTGTTTTTCTGTGATCGAGTGATTAAGTTTATTATGACATTTTTGGAGAGCTGATTGACACCTAATTTTCTCTTGGAGATTAAGTATCCATATATCTTATCCATCGCTTGTCAGTCATTTTAAGCACCAAACCTTGATAGTTCTGAGAACTGAGATGTGTTGTTTAATTATACTATATAGGCATAATTACAAGACGAAAGTTACATTTGTTTTGGAAGATTACATAAAGAAACAGAACAACTGTGGAAATAAATAATATAATCAAACATAACAATATGTTGAAATTCTATGAAAATATTGTCAAAATGTTAAAAGGAAAAAGTTGTAATCAAATGCAAAAAATTTATAATTTAGAAAAAATAATGTCATTCTAGTAGCATAAAGTTTAAATATTAAATACAAAAATACACATGGGTGTGTGTGAGTGGAGCTGCTTTCTGCAATAAACTTCAATGCTTGAAGCAGAGGGGGTCTTGGGGGGAAATGCTGCCCCAGGAACATAATTTAAAGCCAGCTAAACTATGCTCTAGAAGATGAACTAAAATATGCTAAGCAAAACTAAGATATGCTTTATTGAAATATAATATAATACGCTAAGCATAACTAAAATAAGCAAAGTTAAACTATGCTATGTTACGAAAAATTATGTTCGACAATGCAAAGCAAAGCGAAAATAAGCTATGCAAAAAGAAACACGCCCTAAACCAGGCGTGTCCAATCTTTTTCCACCAACATCCACATACAAAATAATTACGTCAGATTTTTTAAAAACATTTTTTAACATTGCGCCTTTTTCCACCGTTCAAGTTTTTTTGTGTGTCCAATTGTAGTTTGACAATGTGCTGTCCAAATAAACCAGTTATGGGCCACACTTTGGACCAGGGGTCAGCAGCGTTTTTTAAAGTGAGAGCTACTTTTACAGAATGAAAATGGTTTGTATTTCAGAATAAATTTCTTTCTAGTGTTACCATATTATTACCAAAAGAAAAGCAGGATTGTGGGCACCTCATGTGGCCGTGGGAGGGATACCAGGTTGGTGACCCCTGCTTGAGACACTCCTCCCCTAAACTATACCATAATAAGCTAAAATGAACTATGTGTCAACTATGCTCAGCTAAACTAAACGCTAAGAATATCCAATATCAACTACGCTTTTCCGGCCTATGCTAAAATAAATCAGGCTCAATTAAAGTGAGCTAAAACTATACTATGGACTTACAGGAGTTCCAAAATTAAAAGGAAATACATGTGGAAATACAGTAAAGCAAAATAAAGCATTTTGTCTTTGCTTTTTCCATTTTGTCATTCTTTTTTCTATACTGTCTTTGGTTTTTTCCATTTTGTTGTCCATTTTCCTGTTTTGCCTTAGTCTTTTCAATTTGCTTTTTCTCATTGCATTTAACGCATGGCCAAAACTGATGACAAAAAAGCAAAGACAGTGAAAGGACTCGCTGTGGGCCCACGTATAATATTTCCGGTCACCCGTCCTAAGAGCTCGATTAAAACGTAGCTACTACATAGTCACTGCAAGCAGGAATCGTGTGATCAGGTATGGGCTAGTCAGCCTTTGCTTTTTGTTTCCAGCTTGAGCCTTTGGGTAAATGCAGTGACAAACAGCAAATGGAAAACACAAAGACAAAACAGGAAACTCAATGAAAAACGGAAACAAAGACAAAATGGAAAAAGAATACATTACATATTTCCATATGTATGTCTAAGCTTTCCAAGCAACTAAGCTTCACTAGGATTTGATCAAGTAAGTCTACACGCTGCTGAGCTATGCTTCATGACAGTAAACCAAACTGCCAATAAAGACACGGAAAAGCCAAAAAGGACATGCAAGAATTACTTAAGCAATGGTGAAATGTGCATTACAGTTGCATGAATGTTTGATGCGTAAGTGTATCATCCAGCTATCCTCACCGCCATTTCCTGTTTGATGCACTCAATGGTGGCCTCCAGCGCTCTGGTGCCTCGCGTGGCCTCATCCTCCACGGCCTTGACTGTTTTTAGCAGGGACGTCACGTTGGTCACCATTACCTGGAAAAAAAAGCACATTTTGTGTAATACTTATACAATTCACTCACATGATTGACTAATAATAATATTTAAATAATTGTATTACTACTAACCGTAATAAAAATAATCAACAAAATGTAATACATCCTATACAATAACTGGATAATTGCTAAAGCGATGGATGGATGGATAGATAATTCATGTCCAAAAGATCTTCACATATTCAACCTTTCTTTGTCATATTAATTACGGTAAGTGTTAGCTAATATTGGAAACATTGGGTGTTTCTTACTTCCTCGCCTTCACATTTTTGTGCATGTGGCAATTAAAGGTGTAGTACCACAAAATGAGCAACAGGGGGTGTAACAGACCCATTGAACCAAAATGGTATGGTTTACTATAAGGAACCTAAAAAAAAGCATATACTGTACTGTAAGGCAGTTTTTGTTAAAGAATGCATGGCACACTAATAGCATACTAGGGACGTAAATCTCCCTGGTAAACTATTTGATACGCAACTACAACTATAGCTATGTCCAATTTTATGTAAAGGGATATCAATGTTGTTATCTGTTGTTTTTCTGATTAACATGTGCCATAAAAAAATACAGAGTTAGAAATACCCCAGTTTTTAAATGTTTAATGCAAGCAGCTTTTTGTCCTACTTTGTTTGATGGTCCTTAAACGCACCTTCTGACATACAGAAAGGCTGACTGCACAGTTTTTTTCCTCTTTTTGTCTCATATTTGCTTCCAAATGCTGATACTATGTGGACATGCATTAAGGTAAGATTTGATAACCTTATTGAGTGCTAATGTGTATATTGCTGTGGTGCACCTCTATGAAAGACAAAGTCGTCCTGCAGGCTGGAACTGGTGGATGGCGGTTCTGTATTCATTTTTTTCTTTTAATTTGATGTTGTTTTTCTCTTAATTTGATAAAGTAAAATGTATAGTGTACGTATGCATTACGGAGGTGTTAACGCTTTCCCGGTGTCTAGATAGTTCTACTAGTTAGAATAGCTAGCATGGCTAATGCTATTTACAGCCATTCTCGACTTTGGCCATGGTTGTCACATTGACAGCTCGTAACTCAAATTTAGAGCTCGTAGTTTAAAGCAAAAATCAGAGATGGCTCGCATCTAAAACAGTGGGACACTTGTATGCCAATGTACCACTGCATGACAATAAAAGCATTACCTGCAACTTTGGTCTTGTTGTGATAGCCATCGGCCAGGCCTTTCATGCTTAATTTACCAACCAAAATACACTTTTTTTTCTCCAGTTCTGTTCAATATTTGTTCACGTTTGTATCAGTACGGCGCTTCCGCATACTATGGTATGGGCCGAGGGTCAAACAGGACATGTGCACGTTAATTGCAAAACATAAAAATTGTGGTGTTAAAGGAAACTTCTGTTACCGCGTCATTACACACGCACACACACACACACACACACACACGTGTGTGTATATATCGTATATATAAATGGCATATATATATATAGATATATCTATATAGATATATATATATCTATATATGTGTGTATATATATATACACACACGATATATATATAATATATATATATATATATATATAATATATTATATATAATATATTTAGAATTTCAATGCCACCAGACAATAGATATAATAGTGCCCGATTTTTTGTTGACAAACTTCATTATATTTTCAGAAGCTCATTTTACTGTGCAGGCGTACCAAATGAAGTGTCCCATGAGTGTATGCATAAAACGGACAATGGAGAATATAATTAATAATATCAATAATAATTTTTCGCTCACCTTGGCGGCGCTCTTCAACTGGTACATGGACGGATCGTCTGCAGCTTTGCCCGCGGCACACTTAGTGGCACTAATGAGCTCTGCCAGCGCCTTGGCAACATCTTTGATAGCATTTATCAGAACCACCTACAGCACAGACCAAGCAGGTTATGAGATTACGGGAGATTTAAACAGCAGCTCATTGTGCTTCCTCAGAATGGATCTTATGTGGAAATCACTGAACAAAGGAAATTGTATTAGACTAGGACTGCCTGATCCAAAAGTACTGTTAAAGGACCAACCTGTGTTTCTGGATCATCAGAGCCGATGCTGGCGGCTCCCAGTTTGACCACATCAGTGAGCTGGGTGATGGTTTTGGCAGAAGATTGGGCCGCCTGAGCCAACTTGTCCTGGCCGGAAGCGGCTCCAGACACCAACATCTTTGTGTCCTCCACCAGAGCCTTGGCTGTCTTTAAAATGTTTTCTCTGAAAGAAAGAGACTCGTGGTCACGGAAAAAAATATAAAAGGATAAAACAAATAAACAAATAAATGATGTGGCACAGCATCAGGCATATTATTACAGTATTCATGGAGTTACTACACTAATTAAAATTTTTTCTACACTACGGCAGTCCCTTGGCCACTGGTTTGAATTTCGCGGCTTCACTCTATCATCGTTTTTTGAAAATATATGGACGAATCATGTTGTCTCGTGATTGAATACAGTCTATCAGTCCAAAAATATGCATATTGAAGCAAATGTTACATATTTACTGCCTAAATTAAGCGTTTTTAGTTATAAAAAAAAAAGCTAAATGAAGTAAAATGCAAATATAAGGCATTCAGAAGATGCATTCAAAGACATTGCAAATGATGTAGTATTTTATTCTCAGGCTTGAATTCCCTCATAAGAGGCACAATAAACTCCCTTATAAAATTGTTGCAGTAATCCAAGCCAAGCTAAAACTCAACTCTAACCCCCTGACATTGCTTCCTGTCTGCCCGTCACTCAGCTCACATTAGGAACACATTTATAGCAACAGACACCAGCATGGGTCTTATTTATGTCCTAAATTGCTTAATTACTCTTGTTTTGTATACTATATTGGGTAATATAAGCGTAAAGGTGACTATGGGGTGTGATTTCATGTGTAGAGTGCTTCAATAATGTTATAAAAACATTTGGAGTGTAAACAGGTTTTCTGTGCTGCAAATATGAATATATTCGATTTATAAATAAGGACTCGTACTTTGTGGAAATTCACTTATCACAGTCTGGTCTGGAATCAGTTAACCGCGATAAACGAGGGATTACAATACTACTAGAAATTTTTACATGTAAAAAATTTTGAATTTTATTTAGAAATATAGATTTAGTGATTATAACATTTCAATGTTATTATAACAATCACAGTAATAAAACATTATTAAAATAAATAAAACACAAAAAACTAACCATTATTAATACAGTATGTGTTAAAAAAAAAACACAAAAATAATAGTATAAAAATGACTTAAATAATTTACTGTAATATTAATAAAATAACACATTTAATTACACACATTCCATTCCAATTTCTTTCGCTTATTCGGGTCCGGGGCGCAGGGGCAGCAGGGAAATCCAGGAATTACACACAAAAAAAGTTAATTAGCGCACATTTTGGTATTACTTGAAACCTTTTTATTGAGTGATTTACCTACGGTCTGTTTTATTTATAGGTATCTATTATATTTGTAGCCGTTTGTTACTTAAAATGTACTCCTGTACACTGTGATTTTGAAATGAAAAGTGCTTTCCAAATAAAAAAGGTTTATTGTTCTTATTAATTTACTTTTTGTGTTTGGTATATTTTACACCTCACAAAAGAATATCTTGAAATAGAAGACGGATCATTTAAGATGACAATGCATCCCCACTGCACATCTGGATTTTCCTTATGTATTTAAATTGGCAGGTGGATCAAAGCACAATTTGTGTTGGAATTGGGCAATCCAATTTTATAAAAAATATAATTGTGTCAAAATTGAATGAACGGATATTGTTTTTCACCGTTCTGAAGACATGATTTGTTTGGTCACAACGACGATTGAGATTTATGTATACTGTTGTTGTGGCCCAAAAATTCTTTAGGTTGTGAGAGAGAGAAGAGTGAAAGACGCAAAGCTTCATCTTTCTGAGCCTGAGGAGAAAGTGTAACCAGAGAAACGTCGCCTCCCCTCTTTTTTGCCTTCTACTGTCACCTCTTTCACTTCCTGATGAAGGATACCCATAGCGCGGATTTTATACTCATCACGCTTCAGACCAATCTAACACTTCTTGCTCCCACCTGTGGTCGGCGAATGACTCGTCATTCTCTGCGTTGAGCGTGCCGGCGGAGGCGAACATGATTGTGGTGTCCAGATCGGCGATAATGCCTGACACGGCGCTGGCCGCTGTGATGCAGGCCTGTGTGCCCTTGTTGCCTGCCTGGAGGGCCGACAGCACCAAGGAAACCTGAGGATATGCATGATGACAGCCTGTAATTATGCTGTGAGGACGACAGGTACCAGTTTGTAACTCGTGTCTTGCTTGAAACATACCATCGTTTGCATTGGTATTAAACTGGATTTTTACAGTATTTGTCCCTCCTTTTGTTTGTTAAGTCACTCAATTCGAAAAATGAAACACTTACAGGTTCACTACACACACTTTGACATATTTAACTCATAATATTAAAAAAATTCTAAAAAAGCTCCAAAAACTTGTTGAGCTCAGATACGATATGTATTGTAATATAATACATTAGAAAATATATTATTTTATTCCAGAAGAATTATGTAATGTAAAAATATTTTCTATCATAAAAAATAAAAATCATTTTAAAAAGGCTTTCCTTTAGACGCCTGGTACTTTCTGCAGTTAAGTAAATAAATGCCACAGACACTATTTGAGAAATTAAAACGTGAATTCGTTCATTTTCTACACCGCTTGTCCTCATTAGGGCCGTGGGGGTGTGCTGGAGCCTATCCCAGTCGACAATGTATGAGAGGCCGGGTACACTCTGGACTGATGGCCAGCCAATCACGGAGCACATAAAGACAAACTCACACAGAGATACCCACACAGAGATACGAACCCAGATCTTCCCAATCTCCTGACTGTGTGGACAAAATGCTAACCATGTGACCCAATAATAACATATCATAACATTAAAAAATGCAGTATAATTAGTCATTTTGGACTACCTAAACATTTTTAATAAATAAAAAATAGGATAAACATATATAGTGGCTATCCGCATTCCGCAATCATAATGCGGGTGTCAAACATAACATTTTGACAAGTTTGCAAATGTTAGTGGCAAGCGTCACTGCAGACATGTGGGCACAGTGTCATGCTGCTAAAAATTGTGTTATAAAAAGACCATTGCTTATTTTCTTAAACTGCAAAAAAGACACAAACAAACACAGATGACTTGTAATGCTGCTAGATTGATTCAGCTGCTATCTATTTCTAATAACAGAGCACATGAAGCATTAAGAGTAAAGATACTGTAGACGAGGGGTCACCAACAGGGTGCCCACGGGCACCACAACCACGAGGTGCCGACAAGCCGGCTTTTCATTCATGTTTTTAGTTAATAATGTGGGAACACTAGAAAGAAATGCATTCTGTAATACAAAATGCTATTAACATGTTCTGATAAAAGAAGCATATTTGTTTCGTTTGGGTTAAAATAAGCCATGAAAATGAAAATGTCACCAAAATGAGTAGCTCTCACAAGAAAAAGCGTTGGTGATATGATAATCATAATAGATACCTTCTCCGTGACGGCACGGGCACAGTCGATAAGCTCTCGTTTGGTGAAGCCGTCAGAAGGAGTAATCTGTAGCGCACCCGCCTTCTGGACCAAGAATATGCATCCGTGGCCCAGTTCCTGCACTCTGGTCTTAATCTGGAAACCAATCTGGAGACGACAAACACACAGAAATCTTTTAAATTTATGCAGCACTTGTGACATCCTTGTGTGTTATGCTGTAACTTCATAGCTTCTACCTCTTCTGGCTCGGCCGTGTGAGCGGCCATGCGTCCCTGGACGGCCAGCTGGCTAAAGTCTACGGTCACCTGAGAGGCCAGACCCCCCAGCTCGTCTGGGCATGTCACCGATTTGGTCATCTGAGTCACAAAAATACACAATATGAAATATTTAAAAGTCTTGCAAAGATCCAGTGATAGAATGTGGGTGATTCTGACCATTTCCTGAGCAGTGACTGCAATAGCCTTGGAGTGTTTCACCATACTGGTCTGGTAGTCCACAAAGGAGCCCTCAGGTTCAGGTGGTGTTCCCTCGTCCAGCTACACGAGGACAGATGGTAACATATTTTTAAGATATGTTTTGTCTGAGAAAATTATGTATAATGCAAAACAATAACAATAAATAATAATAATAATAAAATGTATGTTGCCATCCATAAAATGCAAAAACACATTAATATAATGTAATAACGATAATATAACAGAGACACATAAAAATAATTATAAAAATCAATTATATACGTATCCACTCTTGAATCTTCAGATATAAGGTTACTCCAAACAGTAATAAACCATATTTGTATGATAAATTACCCACACAATCTTATCATAAAACATACAATATATATGTTCACATGCTTGTATGACTTAATGAGATCAAAATTCATCCCTCTAATGTACACCGCTGACAGTATCAATCCAAACTTAACATTATTATTGGTGTTATTGCAGAATCTGTGATTTTCCATTGGGTATGATATTATTATATGTGCATGCATAGGTAAGGACATGTCTGGTGAGGATGTGATCACAGGTTGAAAATAGCATCGCCCATGTGATAGCACTGCATACATTACGTCGGGTCTACTAAATTAGGTTACTTAACACATCACAAAGAAGCCAGCAGCGAGAGCAATGACGCCAATGATGACTGCAAGAACTTGACGTTACGTTAGCTTTGCAATATTCAAATAGTGAAAGCTGCAGCTGTTTGGTACAAAAACGGTGACATGGTTATTAAAACTGGTGTATAAAAGTAAACCTGAACTCACTTTGGCCATGGCCTCTGCGATGGAATCCACCATACCTCCCACCATGCCAACTTCACTGGCGGCCTCGTTCAATGTCACCATGATGTCGTCCACCGCCTCCTTCATGAGCTGGGATGCCTCGGCGATGGCGTCATGTGTGTGGGACGCCTGACAATGCAAAATGAAGCATATGATGCGGAGAGTTACATTTTGTTCTTCTACAGGTGATAGTGAGTTGTTGTAATTGTAGTAGTAGTAGTAGTAGTAGTAGTCAATTATTATTTTCCTTGCTTAATTACACTTTTAAAATGTACCTAGGGCCAAAACCCCCCAAAACAACAGCAGAGGGTTGCAAATTTCCCTCATTGTACTAGAAAATCAGAATTTGCAATTACAGTAAATTACTGGATCGGGGTGCCCAATGCGTATATCGCAAGCTACCGGTCTAAAGGAAGTGGGAGTCGATGGCATAAATGTCACTTTGCAAATGTCATATGACATCAGTGCCACACTCCTGATTCGCTGTTCCTCCACCGCAGCAAAGTTTAAGTGGTGAACAGATGTTTCGAGCAAGATACTGAGATGCAAGTTTGTTCTTGAATTCTGTATTCTGATTATGGATCAACTAACTCAGTGGCGAGTTATGGAGAAAAAAAAGTCAATTGTTTGGTGGCTGTGCTTCGCATCCTGATCGCCACTATAGAAATGCGTGTTTTCTACACTTCTGTTTGTTCAAATATTATTTCATTAAAAAGTGCCCATTGCTGAAACCTTTTGAATGTGTTGCCTTGACGTTGGCTGCGTTGTTGCACATGCTAATACATCAACTACGTGTCCAAAGCCACGTAGCTATTTTGTTGGATGCAACTGTTGAAGAATTATGTGTAATTTTCTTTACTGCCATACAGTTTTGAATCGAACTGCAAATTTTTGAATTATGTCAACTAATTTGATTACCTTTAATTTTTAACTTTGAAACTGTGAATGTGAAATACTATCATTACAATAATTATTACTATTTAGTAGAGCAGTTTCAAATTTTATCATTTAGATTTTATATACATGTTATACGCTGAAGGGACTATGTCTCACAGCTGGCCTGGGAACGTCTTGGTGTCCTCCCGATGGAGCTGGAAGAGGTCGCTGGGGACCGGGAAGTCTGGATTTCCCTACTGAAGCTGCTGCCCCCGCGACCCGGACCCGGATAAGCGGTGGAAAATGGATGGATGGATGGATGTTATATGTCTGATAGTCAAACATAGATCATGTGGACATGCATGCCAAAAAACTGTGTGCGCCCCTGATATACGTCTTAAACGTATATAAATGCTCATATTTATACATATAGTAAATATATATGTTTTATGTTTCGAGTAGTAGGTAGATCTTTAGCTAGCAGTCTGAAAAAGTGGGACTTAAGATTGTCATTTAAAACAACCCATTCTGCAAGGAAATATTTTGGCATTAAATTATTTGGCAAAAAGAAATAAATTGGTCAGAAAAATAGTTTCCCTCAAACAAGGTAGGTCAATTCATCGCTTATTGCTATCTTCAGCCATGTTTTTTGTGCTGTTTACATTAAAGTGTAAAGGGAGCTCACATTTCAGAAGGCTGGAACGTGATATGTCCGGCACTGCACTATAATGCAACATAGCGTAAATACTGTATATCAGAGCTCCCCAACCCTTTTTATGGGCCAAAGTGTCTGTTTTGTCATTGCTTATGAACCTTTTTTACAAGTATTCCTTTTTTAAATGAGAGAGGGAGATCTGACCTTTGGGTTTCCTCCTCCCTCTTTGGCAGCGTAGAGCATCTGCAGGGCAGACTCAGCCAGGGTCTTGGTCTGATCCAGGAAGGTCATCTGCTGCTGGTGGTCATGCAGCTTGGACGCCACGCCCACCGCAGCCTTGATCAGCGGTTCAAAGTAGCGAGCCAGTTGGGTGACCTGAGGAAAGGAGACCGCCGCAAAGCAAGATTAGCCTGATTGATAAGCAGCGAAGATGATCCTTGCTTGACTTCCTACTCCCAGAAGGTTAAATCACATAAGCATCCCCTCAGATTACTTAGAGGATATATATAAAAAAGGGATATATTTGCATGGTGTGTGGCGATTGCTGTGATGTGACATTATGGCCTTTAATTCGTGTTTATTTACATTATGTACAAAAATATTTCAGTGATCAAGTCTGCTGCTACTTGTTCCAACTCTATTATAAAATATGTTATTAGCGTCTTGCCCTGAAATACCTTGTGTCCTAGTTGGGAAGCTTCGCCTCTGGCAGCGGTGGAAACAGGGTCGATTAAGTGGCCAATTTCCTGTACGGAGGATGTCAGCTGTTCTTGCAGGGCCTAAGAAAAAAGGAAATGTAAAAAATTGTTTTAGGAAAGATACTTCATCTGGAACCTGCAAAAGTGCATTGCCCTGAGAAGTAAACAGAGAACCATTGCCTTAAGGTGAACTCAAGTAGTTCAGGATTCAACAAAATGGATGTCAAGTGAGTCAGAAATGGTTATAAAACAGGTCTGGCCTTAAAATTTAGTTTATCTGACTGACAAACGCAGACGCTAAAGAAGCCAAGCAAATGAGTATGCCGTATTAGCAGAATGCAGCTTGTTTTTCGGGATCTTATACAAAAGGAAGTCAAGAAAAAACAAGACATAATACAAGACGAGACACATAATGTTAGGAGAAAAACTTGAAATAATTAATGTTCCAACCACACTACCACTAATAACTATTTGTTATGTCACTTATAACACAAAACTGAGAAGTAGCATGTATTATTTTGAAATACTTTCAACTCCTTAGCACAGGGGTCGGCAAACCTTTAGAATCAAAAAAGCCATTTTGGCCCGTTTCTACCAAATGAAAAACCCCTCAAAGCGACAAAAACCTATTTTACCATTAAATTGAGAGTAATGCTATTATAAAGTGTCCTTAAAAGTATTGTAACGTTCCTTTTCTGTTCTACTTTTCCTGTTTTGAAACCTTCTCTACCGATTTTGGAGTCAAATTCCTTGTTTGTGTAAGCATACTTGGCCTATAAAGCTGATTCTGAACATTCACAATAAAAGCAATCGATTAATTCCAGTTCTAGTACCCCGCTCCGCTTCATTACTGTTCATTAGCGACAAAGTAACCTAAGGAACAATGGCAAAATAGTTGTGTCATGGTTTCTTACCAAGTTGACAAACCAGAAACACTACCCCCAGCCCTTCGGTGGAGAATTGCACGGCACACACTCAACCCCAGTGCAGAACTTTGAAAGGCTCATGACAGAGTCAGATGGGACGGCGTAGTGACTACACAGAAACCTAAATCAGCTGGAGTCACAGTAGAAGGATAAGAGAGCCACAGGTTGCAGACCCCTGCCTTAGCATACAGTGACCTACAATAGATTGTAATTTGGTGTTTAATCAACAAAAACTTTTAAAAATCAAAAATGTCCCATCGTATTATTTTTTATGTTGCCCTAACTTAGTTTAACTTAGTGAGTCCTGGCTGATCATAATAATTGCAGACCCCAAATGTCTATCCTGTGTTGCAGGCTATAAAAAACCAACTTACTATAAATCAAGGTATATATTAAGGTAGCAGTAGTGGTGTGATGTTAACCAACTGATGTTACCCAACTGAAATACTACAGTTGCAGAGTATTTGAAATGTCTACGAGAAAACACAGAATGAAGACAATGAAGCAAAATGGAGATTGAAGTGGAGCCTCTCACCTCCAGTGAGATGTCATCCCTGCTGGGTAAGTTCTGACTGACCGCAGCCAGAGAGGCCTGCTCAATGTCCCGGATACATTTGTTGACGTTATCAATGGACGAGTCGCACTCCCGCTGGCCTGGGGCCTTGTCCCTGAGAACGTCACGGGAAGTAGAAGGCAATAAATACGGATGGGATAATGAGATTGGAGGATGATGGAGAGGTGGTGAAGAGAACAGGGGTTTGACAAAAGAGGTAGATAGTCTAAATAGATTTTTTTGGTATCAATTTAAATAAAATACATAAAAATATTTAATCATTGAAAAATAGTATATATAAACATTAATTATATTTACTATAATATATAAATAATATTTAAAAAAAGCTATAATAAAACATTACATCAAGTAACATTATATCAAGGGTTTAGGAATAGTTTCAAAGACATTAATAAATGACATAATATACTCAGTCAACTCTAAACAGGTATAACACATGTGTTCCACATATGGAAAGTTCCAGCTAGTCCCATCCATCCATCCATCCATCCCCTTATCCTCATCGGGGTTGCAGGAATGATCATAATTCTTGTTAAATCTCCTGGAACTCAAACCATGTAAAACAAACATAGTAACTGTAAAGTTTACAATTTGTAAAGCAGTATTATTTCTATACTGCTTGTACTAGCTGACTGATAACAGTTCATTTTATAAATATATTTGCAAAGTACTTACAGTGACACTATCTGTCATGTATAAATAATGCATAATATGGTTTAATAAAATGAATGGTACAATTATTATATGGGACTACCTTAAAACATGCTAGGAAAAATTCTGGCCTTATCCAGTTAATATAAAAGGTTTGCAAGTGAAAATTTGAAATTTGTGTACTCTTGACATTTTCGTCCACCAACCGTATGGCAGTGATGAGACTCTTGATGGAGTCGGAGACGGTGCGGGAGTGACCAGCCAAAACCGACCAGGTGGGAGGGTCTTTAGGGTTGATAACCAATGAGCGTGCGGTCTTGAGCAGGTATGTGGAGCTGTCGAGCATGGAGCGAGCCGACAGAAGGATAGGCTCCTGAGCTTCCGAGCCCTACAAGGAAACAAATGGAACTTCACTCAAAAAGAACGGATTTATTACAAATGCATTTTGCAGCCGTTGCGGCAGGCTGTCTTACAAAATGACATAATCACGCAGACTGACCTCGCGGCTGATTTGAGCGGGGATGCTGGCAAACTCGGGGTTGGATGCGAATGTCGTTAAGTTTTCCACTGCTTCGATGAGCGGAGCTGTGGCCACTCGGCACCTGTTCCTGTTTTCATTTGAGAAGTCTCCATCGAGAGCCTATGGAGAAAACATGTAAAATTTCAAGAAAACGCTCTTGACCAGGTTAGATGCCGTCCCAAAAAACATGTGGAATCCAATCAATTCATGCAACAGGAAGGTGTTGCTGGAAAAACACTAATGCTGCTCTCCAAACATGACAGTACCTGTCTGTGTAATAGAAACTGATCATTAAACTAACATATATTAGTTAGATAATAAGATAAACATTATCAATCCTATTAATAGTATGAACACCAGTTATGTTCATCTACCACAGAAGTGTCCAAAGTGCGGACAGGGGGTCCATTTACGGGCCACGACTCATTCTTTATTGGCCCGTGGCACATTCTAAAAGATAAAGTGAAAAATAATCATAATAAGGCCATACTGAAAAGAATATATACGTTTGTTTTTGTTCTGCTAAAAAGATTACCAAAATCATTGTTATTTGTTTTAATTATGTATTTAAAATGTTTCAAACAATAAGGCATTTTAATGGTAAAACATAATCACTGATGTTATTTCTGAATTGTTAAATTTACTGTAAAAACCATGAAAACTTATTTAAAAAGATGTACCCATGGAAAAAAAATAAATTTGAAAGCTGTCATCAAAGAAGACAAGAAAAAATATTACTCAAATAGCAGTTATAATTTTTGCTAATGGTTATTATGCTAAATCTATAATTCTCCCGCAACACAATTCACTGCAGGAAAATAATTGCTCAAATTAGGGAAAGAAATGTGGAATTGAACATTTTACATTAGGCCTAGATCCGGCTTTAGGCTGGGGCGAGCTAGACTCACCTTAATGGTTTTAACTAGGTTGGCGGTGCTGTTGGCCACCTCCTTAGCAGACTGGACGAAGTGCCGCTTGGCAACTGGGTTGGTGGTCTTTGAGGAAGCCAGGCGGCAGGAGTTGCACAGCGCTGATGTGTGCTTTGCAACAATGGTGGCTGCTGAAAGGACCTGCAGTACGGAAAAAAAGAGGAGGGGGGGGGGGGGACACAATGTAGCATTGCCCCTGAGGGCTGTTAAATCTTACTGCTGCACGATCATCAATGTTGTTGTGATTATATCAGCTAGAAGGGCAATTCCCTCTCATTTTGCTGTCATTTTATAGGTGAAAACCCAATCCTAACACAATAAATCAACACTGAAACATAATTGTAGCTGCATGTACCTGAGAGGGGCTACTTTCTGGATCGACAAGATTCTGACAGGCCATCTGGATGGCCTGGTTAGCCTTAGCAAACTGGATGGGGTCCACCAAACCCTGGTGACCTGCCTGACTGTTGGGGTCCGACACACCCACCAAGTAGGAGGACTGAGGCAAAAAGAAAAAAAAATCTGAATTGTCTATTTCAAGATTGTCCCATTCTTACTGAATAAGATTTGAAGTACCTGTCCAGCAGCTTCAGTAAGCCCACACAAAGCTTTGGACGCAGATCCTACGCAGTTTCCAAATGACGTAACATCTCCCGTCTTGCAGTTCTGGGAAATGCCTGCCATGGACTCACCCAAGACCTGGACAGACCATCATGAATAAAAAAGCGGAGAAACAGAGTTAGATGTTCATCACCCAGCTGGTGACTTGAAAGGTCTACCTTGGAATTTTCCATGACACTCTCGATGCAGTCAAAGTAAGAGAGATCATTGACGGGTTCATTGGGGTTGTCCAGCATTCCTCGGACAGCCTGGAAGAAGTAGGTCAACTCTTAGTCAGACATTTGCCGACTGAAGTCTCAAAAAAGAGCATTTGAACTATCATGAGTGGCCAGCATCTAACAGGATTATTTGCCTCTAAATGCACTTTAAAATGTGGATTGTGCTACCCCGGCTGTTGGTGTGCAACTCATGAGTAACAACACTTGTTTACAATGACCTCATCAGCTGGCTGAGTAGTCTGCGCTCCTTATTGCTATTACAACATCGGTTCTGTTTCTGCTGTGTTGTGCTATATACTTGTTAATCAATAAGCATGTTGTCAACCAGAGCTATCTTTTTCCCCCACTTTCTCATGCACTCCAAATCATTATTAAAGCTTTGAGGCAAATTTATGGCAACAAAATTTCCATGATGCTTCAGTGCAGCTTCAGAAAGTAGTAATGTGAGCGAGTGGAAGTGGAAGCTAATATCATGTTTTGAAGTCTTATGCAGGGATCGTGTTTTTATCTGACACATCTTAAAGTAAGTTTGATCATAGAATTACTACTCCTGTTTGTATTGCTCTGAAACTTTGAAACTCTATTTTTGTTTGGAATTAATTATGAAAGAGAGACTGACAAAATGTGTGATGAAGCAATTGTGATGCTGAAGAAGACGACTTCAGCGGGTTCAGTTCCCAGTTCAGTTCAAATTTCAGAAAAAACAGCCTCTCTTTAATTATTGGCTGTGACAGATGACTTTACAATGTGTGTTAAATTGCCATCGAAAAACATCAACAGAGTGTGAGCCAAATCCTAGCCATTCCCTTTGCATCATGAGAACGATTATCATCACAAAAGCAATCATTTGAGTTAATGACAGTGAATTACAGTTGGGTTACCTCAAGCTCTCTGAGGGCATTATCGCACTCCTTCTGGCCAGGTGCCTGCTGAGTGCACAGTGTGATCAGCTGGTTAATGCTGTCGGTCACAGCTCTGAAACAAAAAGGAAAAAGAACCCACTGACATAGTCCACACTGTGCTGAGAATACTTGCTCGAGCCACTGGTAGCTTTCAGATAAAGACAAACGCATGTGGTCAGCCGTGTCATACCTTGCAGCAGCTGCTAGCAGGTTCTTGGCGTTTGCTGCTGCAGGATCCACCGACAGACTCTTGGCGGCCAGCAGCAGCTTGCTGGAAGCCATGGAGATGTTCTTCAGATTGTTAATGACCTGCACCTGGTCATCCCTTTTCTGCGAGACGACGAGCCGCCACATGAAGCATTAAAAAAAACAAGTAAAACTCATTTGAAAATAAAAAGGAGCATAAGAATATGTATACTTATATCTTGTAGATGACCACATTGTATCCCACTGAATCTTGTGCAGTGGTTCTGTCCCACTACTTGAGAAGTTTTGCTCTTGTGGTTTTAAATGGCTGTTATGGTGTAAATTTTAACTCGGCACAAATAAAATAATCATTGCTGTCCCTTGCCACTGTCTCATTACGTTTTCATCATCACTACCTTGAGCTGACAACAAACATAACTAATGCATGTGTTATGTATTACATACTTAAAGCAGGAAGAGGTGCGATATAATATTATTTGCCTGCTTCAATGTTGGTGCCCTCAAGGCAGCTGGAGGAACCCCTGCATACACTCCCCGGCCAGATCTGATGCATCAGCTCATTTTATGTGGCCCGCAAAAGCCAGGAAAATAATGAAACGGATGTGGTGTTCAAATGAACGAAGTGCAGCGCCAGGACCCTTTGATGATGTAAGTGGTCAATTTATCTGATTGAGCACAACATTTCAGAATATTGTGTTTCAGAATTATGGTAGTTATTTTTGTCAGTAACTTATTTTGCAGTTAGATTTTTTAACAATACATGCAAAAAACTAGTAGATATTTCTGTTACTAAATACTTATTTTTAAAATAAATTTCACAATACTTGTTTGAGTTGAAATTCTGACTTTATACAGGACTATGCACATGTTTCATATTTGCTTAACCGTGCTTCATGTGATGTGCTGTATGTGGTCAACAGCGGATAATATATGTGTTTTTTTTTTATCAAGATTGTATTTGTAGATTTTCAAGCAAACTGTAAAAAAACAGGAAAACTACACAAGCAAAATAAGCATTTTCTTCTGTGGAACAGTAATGCTATTCAGCTAGTCCATGATATGCTGCTATGCTTTTTGTCCCACAATGACAAAATCACGCTTTCTTCCCCCATCTCTACAAATCACCTGCCTAAAATTCTTGTGAAGGGATTTTTCTAGGAATGTGTGAAAATATACTACGCAAATTGTTACTAATGTGATGAGACATGACATACTGTTATGAATGCGCAAAACTGTGGCCTGGGTTGTGCACACAAAATAAAATAAATAGCATTTTGATGAGATACAATAACATGTCAAATGCATCATCCACACTTAAGGTGTGTTTACAAAACTGACCTGAGTATGCCCAGCCATCTCAATGCCGGCGTCTAGAAACTCATCAAAGTCTTCGCTGAACCTCCCGGATGCCACCGCCAGCTGGCTGCTGGAGCCTCGAGAAGCGTGGACCACCTCACCGGCAGATTGGTTCAGGTCAGCCGCCGTTTGATTGAGCTCGCTCTGGGCCTCCTGAAACGTCTTGGAGGCCGGGGGGATCTGTAATCAAAACAGCTACGTGCTACTCCCTGCTTTTATCAAGAACAGCTTTGATGAGGGATGCTCGGCGCTGCTTACACTTTCAATCAGGAGCTTCTTGCTTGCCTCACCGATGCTCCTGAGAGCCATGTCCACATCCTTCTGACCGGGCAGACAGTTGACGCAGTTGTTTAAGGAATGAGACACAGCCTTGGCCACCTGCGGATACAACAAAAGGCACATGTGGTATAGTTAAGATCACAACACAGCTGATATAAATCTAACACCTATTCACGCCTCTATTTAATTAACCACAGGGTCTAGTATAGTCGCCGGGTGCAAGTTTTCAAAATCAAATAACTGTCGTGGTCTCTAATTGGCACCCGGACAAAAGGCGCTAACACTAAGAGGTGATGGCAGAAACTAAATTGCAAATATCAGGAGTGGTCAGCATCCAGCAGCTTTATTACTCTGCTATGGCAGCTATTGGTGTGAAACACTTGTCACACTCCTGTTATTAATGCTGGCTAAGCAGTTCAGTTTCCTTACTGCTTTACAATATTGGTTCTGTTGTGTTGTGGTGTTGTGCAATATACTTCTTAATAAATTATCATGTGCTCAACGACAGAACATTTTCCTTCCCACTTTACAATAAACTCTAAATCTGTATTGCAAAAAAAATAAATTGCTATATACAATAAGCTTTCACATTTCAGAAATGGCAGCCTATCTCCAATTAACACCAGCTTCCATCTAACACCCCATCCTCTCTGCAGAGGAAGTAGATGAACGCCTCGGCTATAATTACAGTGCAGTCGTCCCTCGCTATATGGTGGCTCAAATTTTATGGCTTCGCTCTGTCACAATTTTTTTTAAAAATATATTAATAATAAAGCATCCTGTTTTGTGGTTGAATACAGCCTATTCATTCATTCATTCATTTTCTGTAGCGCTTATCCTCATTGGGGTCGCGGGTATGCTGGAGCCTATCCCAGCTGACTTTGGGTGAGAGGCGGGGTACACCCTGGATTGGTCGCCAGTCAATCGCAAGGCCCATATAGACAAACAAACATTCACACTCAGTCAAAAATATATACATATTTAACCATTTTTTTGCCTAAATTAACCTTATTCAAGCATAAAAATGGCTAAATAAACTTAAATACAAAAACGAGGCATTAAAAAGATGCATTTAAAAACATGTAGTATTCTACATTGGTGTAAGTAATGCTACTCTAATGTTCAGTTAGACACACAAGGATCAGGCTTGTATATTTGAATGATCTCACAAAAAAGCTTGTAAGAGCATAATAATTATAGTCATAACACACACTACTGTCCCTAAAATGCTAAAAGCTAAAACTCAACTCTAAATCCCTGACGTCTGGAACCCACTTATTGCAACACAAACTAGCACAAGTCTTATTCATGTCTTAAATGGCTTATTTTCACTGATTGTGTCTATAAGAGTGGGTGGTACAAGAGTAAAAGTGACCATGGGAGTGCTTTTTCATAGTCCAGAGGGCACTAATAATGTTAAAAAACACATTTAGTAAACAGGTTTTCTATGCTCTAACTAAGAAAACATTCCATTTATAAATAAGGACTTATCGCGGTTGGGTCTGGAACCACTTAATCACAATAAACAAGAGATTATATGTAGATTATATGTATATTAAAAAGAAGGAGCTCACCTTTTTGTGTATTTCAAACCTTGTATTTACTTGAGAAAATGGAATAAGATGAGGCATAAATGATTAGGGATGTTTTGCTTATAAAAGACACCATCTGGTTAATCCCCGTGCCCCTCGCTAAATACAACAGATGCCGAGCTTCATTAATTTCCTCAGTCACAAGTAAATATTTACCAAAACACCTTCAGAGAATTGATTAGGTATAGTTCACACACAAACAAAAATTCTGCCTTTATAAAGATGATGGTGGTCACTTTTGACTTGTCTTTGCGGTTGAACTGCATCATGCAGTTTATAATATTATGTTTATTATTATTATACTGTCTCCAAGATAATTCAATAAGTAGAAATCAATGTAAATCACGACCCACTTTCACGTTTGAGTTCTGTGGTGTTGAGCTCTCACCTGTGCCAACCTCTGCTGACTCTCGGCATCTCCAGGGGAGATCAGCGTTTGTTTGGCTTCGTGGATGAGAAGCACCGAGCCCTCCATGACATCGCGGGCCGAGTCCAGCATGGCGGCAGCAGCTTTGGGGTCAACGGTGGATGCTGCGACTCCGCGGGCCGCCTGGGCCAGAGCCCTCAAGGCCTGGGCTGTTTCCCTGGCTGCTATGCCTAAATAAAGCATATGGTCAGACAGACAGCAGCTAGCATCCATTGTGCACAGGCAGCTTCTATTTGAAGCTTACAATATTAGCTACACATGCACAACCAAATGGGGACTTAAGTCACGGTGCCAACCTGTGTAATGTTCATTGCCTTGTGCAGCACAGGTGAGCAGCTGAGCCATCGAGGACCCAACTGACTTGGATGTGCTGCCCAACTCCTGAGCACATTTCTCCAACTGATGGAAGAATTACAGACACAAGCTTAATGAAATAGAACTTGGAGCTACTTCCCCCCTCCTCCTCCTACCGATTCCCCAGGCAGAGGTTTGAGCTGCAAGTTACCAGCAGCCAGTCTGGCGTCCTGCAGCTCACTTCTCAGCGTCTGGATGGCGGTGAGGGCAGAGTCTATCTCCATGGGGCCACAAGCCTCATGAGCCTGAGGATTAGAAACAAAGCGGCGATGTATTTTGTTAAAAAACAGTGGAAAACTAGCCAATTGGTTACAGTTAGAAAAACTAGTTTTGTCTTAATGTCTGATGCTTTTATAACATTTATTTTCCAACTGCAATGTTATTGCTCAAACAAAACAAAAAGCATAGTTATCATAGTTAATCAGATTCCATAACTGCACAGATCATATAATAATAATAACAACAACAACAAGAGATTGCATATTATTTTTTACATTTAAGTCACTGCCCCATATTAAATATAGTGGCCATGTTGAAAAGGAAGAACAATCTCTCTCTATCACTTTTTTTGCTGACTTCAGAAATGAATTATGAGCTTGAGGATGTGTCCGCTACCTTCTGTGCAGCCGTCCTCAGCTCGGCCAGACAGGTGGCCAGGTTCTTGGCACACTGACCCAGTTGCATGGCAGCAGCTTGATCTGCCACAGTGGGAACAGAGGACTTGGCCGAGGTCACCATCTTACTACCGGGCTGTGAAGAGTGGGGAACATAACGCACAAATGCTCTAATGAGGAGGAAGGGCACTGTTGTAGTTGTGTAGTATAATGCTAAAAGTTGCAATCTAAATGTTTATATGACCACAAAGCAGAGAACTGCTGCTTGTTGCAACAAAAAGCAAAGGTTAATAAATTATACTTTAAAAAATTGGTTACCACACGAGTGCCTCAAGAGGGCTTACATAAGAAAAAAAAAACGGTTGCAGGCCCTACTTTAAAAATGTCCCAACATGGAACTAACCCTATTTATACTTCCCTGTTCAGCCTCATTCCCAAAGTAGCAGAGACAATTCTGGGGCATCAAGTTTCAACATTCCTTTCTTATAAGTGTGTATGTGTGGGTGTGTTGCACCTGTAGGAAGTTCTGGCTGGCAATAATGAGGGAAAGTTGTGCACTGAGGTCCTCCGGGTTGGCCTGACTGCTTCGCACCCCCTGGACCAGCTGAGGGATGTGGTCAGCCACTGCCTACACCAACAATATACTGCATGCATTAGCACACATCACAAAAACCATGACGATTAATCCTTTCATTTGATGCAAACATTTGACCGGAAGCCATATAGCCCCTACTCCTGCACACTTAAAAACATACACATTTTATCTTAATTAAGTTAAAATATTAAACATAATTAATTGATTCGTTTTATATTTAGCTGGGTGAACATTTTGTATTTTACATGGTCACGTTTTGATAACGTTTCACATAATTGTTCTACAAATGCATAGTTTTATAGTAATTCCGGGTCAAAATGTGCATTTTGCATCACATAAAGTTTCACATAAACACAGATAAATAAATAGTAATCACCCTACACATATTTTATTCCAGTCCAAAGGTTTTTTTTTTCTTTTCAGTTTGAATGGGTTGAATTTGAGAATTACATTTTTTGTCCACTAACAACGTCTATGGTTTAAATTATAATTATTACCAAATTGAAAGGAAAAGTTTAACAAACACAACAACCAAGGATATAGCCTCACTTTCGGGGGAATCCCTACGCACAATTGACAGGTTGTCACCGCTACAGGAATTACAACACCATTACAAATCAAATCTTTAAGATGAAACACTCTTAATGCACAAAATCGTCATCAAACTTACTTATTTGTTCATATGATGCACACACAGCAATAAACAGCATTGTGTGCTGTCTCCATTCTTTCTGTTCCTTAGGTGCAAATTGTTTTTCATTTTTATTCGCGTACCCCCTATTACAATTGGCGTACCCCTGGGGGTACGCATACCCCACTTTGGGAACCTTGGATGTACATAATATAAAAAGAGAAGCATCCCCACCTTGCAGCTCTGGACCAACTGCTGGTGAGCGGCGGTGTTCTTGTTGGAGACAGCAGCGTTCTGAGCAGCAGCAATAGTTTGGGTGGCTGCGGCTGCACCTTGTTTGGCAGCATTCTGGAGCACAAAAACACACACAATGCGGTGGTTCCTTCTTCTTTTAGAGTACTCTCAAGACCTCTGAGCTCATTACATCTTGGAGAGTGGACACATTTATGACTTATGACACATTTAAGAACAAGCTGACATATAAACTGACCAATTTAGTATAAAATTGGTCAAACCCCGCCCTCTCAACGAGCACCCGGTCTCCTCCGCCCATCTTCACTGACCTCCAGTCTGTTGATCAACTTCTTCTTGATGGCGTTCTGAGCTGCGGCGTTGGTGGCCACACGTAAACCCTCCGCAGCCTCCCTCAGTCGCTGCTGCTGATCCTCGTTCTCGGGATAGGCTGCTGCACCCTGAGGGGGCACACATACACACTATCAACACACAGCATCTACACACAACAACCAGCAGTTAGGATGACAGAAAACGCCAGAGGGTATTCTGGAATGTGGAATTTCAGCACCAAAAATCTTATCTTCACCACCTTATCTGGCTATTTTGCGTCAGAGCTCACATTCTAAAAGGTCTGCGTCATTAGGTTAGGTTATTGGCCTCTCTAGTCCTTCAATGTACAAAAGTAATGGGGAACACCCAATTACAATTACGAAATAATAAAGATATTTTGGAAAACTGTATGCTTCCATCTGTAGCACTATTCCCGAGTGGACAATGCCAAAGAGGCATGCTTGGAGAAGTTTAGTGTGAAAGAAGCCCATGAGTCAGCTTTGGGGTGAACTCGAATAGGCCCTGTGATAGCCAGAGGTCCCAATACTTTTGTGAAAATATGTGAAAACAAAATTTGAGACAGACATATTTCCTGCAAATACAATTTTGTTATATAATTTGCACCCAGCTTCGAGCCAGTAGAGTTTATTGCCGCCGCCGGTCTGTTGACACCACTTCAACAGAGCAGCCAATTTGCATAATGATTAAAACCTGCTAATTCCAAAGGGACTAATGAGGACATGGCATGCATGAATGCGCTCCTACCTAACAAACCATTCACAGTTACATGCAAGCAGGTTGTCATGCAAAGGATGCGTTATATCAGTTAATCAGTCACCATGGCAACAAAAAGCCTAGACCGGTGGTGAATTTCAAGGCTCACGCTAAGTAAACAGCTGGAGGGCGTCATTTCAAGTGCGGCTATTCTGATCGGAATATGATCCGGTGGGCCGGTAATGAGATTGATGGAGAGAATGATAAAAGATTATCAGGATCGGCATCTGGTTTGGGCGGAGTTTGATTTCTTTTTGAAGAGTTTGGTGTAAATGATCTAAACACTTTGTCATTAGGACCTGACAATTTTACACCTAATGAAGCAGTATCAAAGCTACAAGAGACGGAATGGTGCCTATTTCATTATATTATTTGTATTACAAAATATATATTTGTTTATATTACATTTTTTATTGTATACCTGCCCCACTTAGCTTGTTTTTTCGTCGATAAAAATTTGTCATTCATTCATTCATTCATTTTCTATACCGCTTATCCTCATTAGGGTCACGGGGATGCTGGAGCCTATCCCAGCTGACTTTGGGCGAAAGGCGGGGTACACCCTGGACTGGTCGCCAGTCAATCGCAGGGCACATATAGACCAACAAAAACATACAACCATTCACACTCACATTCATACCGATGGACAATTTAAAGTCGCCAATTAACCTAACACGCATGTTTTTGAAATGTGGGAGGAAACCGGAGTACCCGGAGAAAACCCACGCACGCACAGGGAGAACATGCAAACTCCATACAGAGATGCCCAACAGAGATTCAAACCTGGATCTCCTGACTGTGAGGCCAACATGCTACCGATTCAGCCACCGTGCGGCCTTTATGTTATATTTTATTTATTAAATACATTGTCTATACAGTGGAGTCTGGGTTACCGTCTGCCCCACTTAGCTTGTTTTTTCGTGGATAAAAATTTTTGCCCTTCAAAAATGTTAACATAACGTTTTTATAATGTGACATTTGCAGTCGCCAAGGACTTTAACTTTGAGTTTGCCCAACCAGTCTACATGTGTTTTGTGGACTTGGAGAAGGCATTCGATCTTGTTCCTCGGGGAATACTGTGGGGAGTGCTCCGGGAATATGGGGTATCGGACTGCCTAATCCAGGCAGTTCGGTCCCTGTAAGACCGGTGTCAGAGTTTGGTTCGCATTGCTGGCAATAAGTCGGACCCTTTTCCAGTGAGTTGGACTCCGCCAGGGCTGCCCTTTGTCACAGATTCTGTTGACTACTTTCATGGATAGAATTTCTAGGCGCAGCCAGGGCGTTGAGGGGTTTCAGTTTGGTGGCCGCATTATTCGATCTCTGCTTTTTGCAGATGATGAGGTCCTGTTGGCTTCATCAAAAAGTGACCTTCAACTATCACTGGATCGGTTCGCAGCTGAGTGTGAAGTGCATGGGATGAGAATCAGCATCTCCAAGTCCGAGTCCATGGTTCTCGCCCGGGAAAGGGTGGAGTGCCATCTCCGGGTCGAGGATGAGGTCCTGCCCCAAGTGGAGGAGTTTAAGTACCTTGGGGTCTTCTTCACAAGCGATGGAAGGATGGAACGTGAGATGGACAGGCGGATTGGTGAAGCGTCTGAAGAGATGCGGACTCTGCACCGGTCTGTCGTGGTGAAGAGAGAGCTGAGCCGAAAGGCAAAGCTCTTAATTTACCGGTCGATCTACGTTCTTACCCTCACCTATGGTCATGAGCTTTGGGTAGTGACTGAAAGGACAAGATCGCGGGTACAAGCGGCCGAAATGAGTTTTCTCCGCAGGGTGGCTGGGCTTTCCCTTAGAGATAGGGTGAAAAGCACTGTCATCCGTGAGAGACTCGGAGTAGAACCGCTGCTCCTCCGCATTGAGAGGAGCCAGATGAGGTGGCTCGGGCATCTGGTTAGGATGCCTCCCGAACGCCTTCCTGGGGAGGTGTTCAGGGCACGTCCAACCGGTAGGTGGCCTCCAGGAAGACCCAGGAGAGACACGGAGAGACTCTGTCTCTCAGCTGACCTGGGAATGCCTCGGAATCCGCTGGGAAGAGCTGGACAAAGTGGCCGGGGAGAGGGACGTCTGGGCTTCCCTGCTTAGGCTGCTGCCCCCGCGACCCGATTTCGGATAAGCGGAAGAAAATGGATGGATGGACAATTGCGCTTTTACATGCATAAACAATTCTTAGGGCACATAATAGACAAATAAATGAAATAACTTAACATTTAAGCTTGCTTTTCCTTTTATTGAAGACGTGATGGTTCCCAAAAGTGAAATCAACACCTTCCTCTTCACCACCACCGTCCTGTTTTGTCACGAGTTATTTCTTGATTTTAACACTGTGTCTCACCTAATTTTATAATGCTGGTGATTGATTTAAGAAACAAGGTTTAATTGAAGAAATAAAAAGCTCATGGCAATTGCTCGTGGTGTTGAAGAGGAAAGTCTTGATGTCGCTGCTACTTTGCATTTATGGGAACAATCACGGAAAGTACAGGTGTCAAACACAAAGCCCGGGGGCCAGATGTGGCCCGCCACACCATTTTATGTGGCCCCCGAAGCCCTGAGAATAATGTGCCAATAATGCACTTCAGCTTTTTCTTTCTCAATGCTTTTGTTCTTTCATTTTGACAGAAAAAATATTTTGAACTTTATTATCTGACATGAACAAGCAATTGAGAGCATTTGTTTGTTATCAAATTTACATTATCTTATTGGAAAAATGTATTCGGTTAGAATCCACTTTGTTAAGGGTTGAATTATGCGGAACAAATTAGTGAGTTAACCAAGGTTCTGCTGTATTTATATTACAAATGTACTGTTTTATTTTAGGTTTATACACTTCTCCCATCCTAAACGCAATTGTTGTTGTCCAGACATCATTCATTGGTTCTGACATCATCTAAAGGCTGCATTCACATTTGCGGTCAAATAAATGCAAACATTCCAAACCAAAATGTTGTTTGATGGGTTGAATATGCAATACTAAAGGAAAATTGCAAGTTTTTTTTTTTGTGTGTGTCCTGTCCAGCAATTAAGGAAGAGAGTATTTTTGATCTAGATGCCCGTAAATGCAAAACAGAAGTATAAGGTACTCTCCGCTGTCACATTGATTTTATTACTTTAATACTTAATTATTACTTAATTTTCAGGTCTATTTTCATGCAAATTTGGGGCAGCCCGACCAGAGGAGTAGGGGATGGAGAAGAAGAGAAAAGACAGAGGGGGAGAGAGGGGAGAGGAAGGGGACAACACAGAGACAGACAACAACACCAGCAGCAACAATTGCAACAACAATAACAAAACAACACAGACAACTCAGACTACATCAGCAAATGTCTTTGACGGTCGGAAAGACCTCAATGGAAATGACAAAGTATGGCAAGTCTGAAAACACCTTAATTATCTCGCCGCATTAAAGTATGTACAATTCCAGCCTCACAACTGGGTTCCGTGCGGCTGTTTTACAGTATCTGCGTAAAAGTGGTGAAAATGGTACTACAATTCAAGTCTTCTTTTTCAAATCAACACCCAAGGCTTCACTGAACTCAGTGTAATGTTACAGTCATTTGTCAACGGTTACTACACAGGCTAATTTGGGATCAAATGGCGAGTGTGCCACATTGGAATCCGAGTAGCTGAGATCAGCGCCAAATGCAGTATTTGGACGTTTCCTGCGCTTTGATCATAGACCAGAACAAAATCAGTAGAAGGTGCATACAGTTTTGTATTCTAATACTTGAGCGAGAGCCATGAGTCTAAACTTAATTAAAATTTAAAGCTAAAAGTACAGTTCCGCATCGGGTCATATTTTCTTGTTTCCCTTATTTAAAGTGGTGACTTAAGTGTAAGTCCTCACCAGCCACTTCACTGGACATGCTTCATTTGATAAAATCCTGAACTGTAACAGAAACCGATCTTTTTTTAATTGACACTTGACAGAAATAATAAATTTCCTGTATTATGGTAATTTGACTTTTTAATTATGTTAGGATAGGCTCCAGCATACCCCTTGCGACCCTAGTGAGGAAAAGCGGCATAGAAGATGGATGGGTGTGAGAAAAGTCTATTATCTCCCTCACTTGATTGCAAGGAAAATCTCCTTCCTCATGGACTCTGACCTGCCCCGTGAACAGGATATGCCCTGCACTTCAATGCTTTGTAACAATAAAGAAGGCTTAGCTACACATCCTAAAACAAAGCCTGGACAGAACTTATTGGATGGCATTAGATCTCCTGTCCTGTGAGTTTAAGTGGCAAATATAGAAAAAGACACACGCATGGTTGTAATCTGTTCAAGCACAATACCTTTGCTGCCTCCACCATCCTCGCAGTGGCATCAGCCAATAACTTCGCAGCTGCCAGCAACTTTTTGGAGTTGTCCACGTCAATTTCAGCTTCTGCGTCAGATCTCATGGCGTTCACCAGGTCCGAAGTGGCCTGGGCCAGCACGCGGGCTTGACGGACCATCTCTCCTACGGGAAGAGCCGTGAAAAAATTAACATAATAGCAATAGAGGACGTAAGAGTTCTCTTTTGGGGGCTCCACTACACACGTCGATGAACTAACTCTGTATGAAATAAATGTTTAATAAGTATCAATCAGAAAGCCTTTCCTCTACCACAGCATCATGTGCTGGATCTGTAGTGATTTTTACAGACCTGCATCCCCCATGGAGCTGAAGATACTCTCAGTGACGGTCATGATGGTGTCAGTGGCCTGGTCGTAGCGGCCAATAGGCTCTCCCCTGGAGGTGTACTGGCGGACGTGTTGCAGGAGATCTTCCAGAGCCTGACTCACTATGCTGGCCGCCGCACTCACCTTCAACACGGAACATGAGTATCTTAAGCCCCAAGCTAATTCCAAATAACATTTTTTTGGGAAATACAGTGGATCCACGCACATTCACGACCACACAAATTTGTAGATTTATAGTTACAACAAAAACATTCTGATAAATGTTTTAATTTGGCGGGCCGCTGTTTGCCCACCCCATAGATGCAGCATATAACTTCCTACATGTTTTTCAATTAAAAATGCATTTAATGTGTGTGAGGCATATTGGAGAGAGAAGGGAGAAGGTTCTGGAGCTGAATCTAATTTGATAATTACAACCGGTCACTTTTATTGCATATGTTGTTTCAAAATTGGAGGAGAACATCAATGTTAAATCTAGCAGGACGGTTGGGAGGGTTGTGGGGAGCTGTGTGACAAAAATAGACATTTCACGGGCGTCTCAGTTACTCAAAATCTTTGCCATTATACCATAAAACACAAAATTACATGAAAATTACCAAATTAAATGATTCAGATTAAACTTGATTTGACCAAACATGCTTCTGACCGTAAATGCACGTATTTGTTTGGACATCCTTCTTTTAAACGTGTTACACTTTATTTGATACTCTTCAGTTTACATTGTTGTTAAATAGACAATGTGGATCCGATCAGGATTGAACATGGTTTGAAATTACTGCTTCCAACTGACCTGTTTGAGGAGCTCGCCATCCTCCGTAGCAGAGAGGCAGGCCTGAACGCAGCTCTCCACAGAGCGGTCCACCAACTTCCCAGCTTCAATCAGCTGCTCCTGGCAAACGGGGGAGCTGATGGTGGGACTCACCACCTACATAACCATGAAAGACGGATGTGATGATGGGGATTATGAGAGGCATCATTTAGACTAGAGCAATGTGTCGGGTGAAGTTTATGAATCTTTATGCAGTACCTTGGCACACGCCACCAGCTGGGAGGTGGATAGAGCGCACTGGGTGGCGGCGGCAATGACTCGGTTCTGGAGGACGGTGTCCTCGGCCACCTGGGCCACATTCTTGGCTTTTAGGACCAACATGGCAGCGGCGTTGGCCACTGCTTTGGCCAGGTTCATCAGGACGTCCTGCATGGGTAACAAAGCAAGAATGAGCAATTTCTCACATTAAAAAATAAGCCCAATTACGCAGTATAAACACAAAGTACTGTTTTTTCCTTTGTATTTCATTGACAATTGCTATTAATAATATTTTTAGCAATTTAACTCATGGCACAGCACTGTCATAACTGTCAAAATTAAAATATATATATTAACATATTATATACAGTATATTTAATGTAAAATGTAACATTGTATTTACTTTCCCTTCAGGGTTTAAATTAATTATAGTTCACATTTCTTTTTGGGGGGATATATTAGGTATGCCTTACAGAAGTAGTAGATTTGCCCACACAAAAACTCATTTAAGGTTACAGTAAATGGAATTTATGACATCCCCAGGGTTAGCTTAGGGAAGGGTGTCCAAAGTGCGGCCTGGGGGCTTTTTTCAGTCCATGGCTTGCATTTATTGGGTTGTGGCACAGTGTACAAATAAAATTAAACTACAAAACTAAATACCCAACAAAAGGTTGATACTAATAATAAGATACAGCTTTGTTTTATTATGCCTTTTTACAATTTAAAAAAAAATAAAAAGGTCAAAATGGTCTCCTGCATCCCACAGTATGACGTCTTCTGTGAAATAGTTTGGACACCCATGACTTAGCCATTAGCCTTCCCAAAAGTGTGTTGACAGCATTTGCATTTAATGTGATGGTTGTACATTTTTATGTGAAGATCTTTTTTGTTTGTTTGTTTGTTTTCAAAACAGAAGGAGCATCATTACCTGGAACCTCTCATCTGTTTCGCTCTCTCCAATCTGTCGAAGGAGGTCTCCGCTGGCCTGGCCGATGCTGCCTGCTGCTGTCAGCACAGTCTGTCTTGGCTGAAAATACACATACAAACAACACTATTTAAAGAGGTCTGCTGCTAACAGCATGTTGAAAGATGGCTTATACTTCATCTACTTTATAAAGCCTCAGTGCTGCACAACAGAGAATACAATCCCTACAGCTGCAAAGTGACTCAACTGAGCTGTACATTAATATTACCGGACAAACACTCTTTAATGCTTCCTCCAAACAAGCAATTCTTATCAAATGTCAGTGAGCTCGTTAAAGAGCCCCGCAACACAACTCCATAAGAAAGACTCCATTATCTACTAGCACACGAGTCAACAATTCAGAGTGCCATTTTTTTTCTAGGTTGCCGTCTCCCATTGAAGACTGAAAATGCCTTCCAGTCAGCTTCATGTCAGTTAGGGGTCTTTACTGCACGGCACAGCCCGACCAATGAAGTCAACACGACATTTAATGCAAGTGGGAAGGTAAATTTAGGGATTGCAAATTTCATCCTATGCCTCTAGGTTTGGAGGTAATTGGGACACAAGAAAGAAGACTCATTATAGAAAAAGGCCCTATGTGTCTGGTTTTGAAAGAAAATGGAAACAAAGCTGGATCGCTACCATACCTCAATTTAACATCCAATCTGTTAAGGCTCAACATGGCTGGCAAAATTTATTTTAGGAACCAAATTCTAACATTTCTATCACCTTATATGCTACATTTAATAAGGTCTTTGTGATATTGTTATTAGTTGATTAAATCTATACCACAAAAACCTACCTTTGAGGACCGTTTATCATTATAATTTAAGCATAATTTTAAAAAGATTTAACAGCTCACTGATGTGATTTATCAACTTTGCTTAAATATTTTCCATATTGTTTGGAATTATGTTCTACATTGTACGTTTTATGAAATCGAACAGTAAATTCACAAAAATTACATTTATCGTTCATGGAAAAAAAAGGGGTGTTTCCCAAGTGACCCAGCGCAGTTGCACCTCAAACGTCAACAAACATAGCGGTATATCAGACAGGATGTTAACAGCGGTTCTAGCAAACATTTGAGCCATGTGTCAAGAAACACCTGGAGATGAAATAGAGACCTTGCAGAACAGACAATTAGGGAGAAACTAACATGCCTCATGCCGACATGTCAGACCTCAAAACACAAAATGGTAATTTTTACTTGAAATTGTTACTTGAAATCTGCTTCTTAATGAGCGTAAAGGGGCATTTAGAGCCTGATTTATTTCATTTTTTGTCACCATCACTATGGCAGCCACTGCCCCCGCCCACCACTGTCAACATATGGCTGTAAAAAGATGTTTTATAACATGTACAATGCTTTGAATGCTTGTCCCTATGGTGGGGTAGTGTTTAAAATACACTAAGTAATAAGACACGACTTAATCTTTTTTGTGGCAACTTTGACGCCGTTCTTGTAATTTCCTGTGTAGCATAGCATCAGGAATAGCATCCTAGCGTCCAAAATGTGTTTACATTGTACTTTCAGGCCAAATACTTCTTGTAAGGGTGTTCCTTCAAGGCACTCTTCAGTGAAAAAAACTTAAGGTGATGGCCCATCTGTCTATTGTGTCTGTACTTCCTGCGTTCCTGTTGTCTTTTAAAACTTAATCTTTTGGAAAAAAAACCCAAAACTTACAGTATCACTCAGACACTGTCAACAGCCAGCAGCAACATAACAGTTTGTTTGACTAAAATTTCGATTAAAAAAAATCTACCAAACAAGTCAACAAGGTCCCTCAAAAAGCATTTGTTTACTTGGCTTTAGCGGAGAGGCGTTACCACGGCTACGTCACATTCGGAAACGCCCATTTTCTGTGACAAGTTTGTCATGACTCCCACCATATACTTTAATGTAATTTTTACTAATTTACCATTTGCTTTCAGAAAACAAACAATGTAGAACATATTTAAGTTGATAAATGTCAATAATCATCATAATATTAATAACAATATTTACAAATGGCAAATAAAAATGATTAAAGTAAAAGTTTAAGTAATAAGAATTAAATAATAATAAAAAGGTGCATAGTGCAATGATAAATTGGTAATTTACCAGAAGAAATTAGGGTGAAAACTACAAAAATGAATAGTAACAAATGAAGCAGACTTTGAATGAGTAGTTTACCAAATGAAATTGGGGGAAAAATATAAATAAAATAACTAAGATGTGCTCTCTTGCTTTTAAGTAAATCCCTTTTTCTCCTGCACCATACAGTAGGTAAAAAACTGATTTTTTTCATTAATTATTTATTCAGTCTGTGCCCATATCTCACCCTTAACACAAGGTTTAATGTAAAGTGACCAGGACGTTTTTATATACAGTACAGATGGTCCTACAGTATATATCAGCTGAATTAAATGGATTGGATTTTGCATTAAATGCCCCTCCTTCCTTGGTTACCTCTCCAGAAGCTGGCTCTACGGCCTTGAGCAGGTCAGACACAGCTCCCGCTAGCGTCCTGGCAGCCTTCATCAAGTCGTTACCGCCGCCCACTTCGTCCTCCATGAGAGCGGCTAACAGCTTAACGCCCTTGGACATCTCTGTCAGGTTGGAGGAGATGGTGGTGATGGCGCAGCCCACTGCAGTGTAGTCCGTGTCGGTTGGGTCGCCTAGAAAAAAAAATGAAAATGATCACGTTAAATTTTAAAAGGGTCTTCAAAATTGCACTTAAAAGCATATTACGATATACACTACAGAGTTCCGGGTTACAGAGATCTGGGTTAAACATTCACCTGAATAGAAAATAAAAAACACGTAAGAAAAATGGTAGCTACTGACCCGCGGTGAGGTTGACAACAGAAGCAGTTCCAGCAGTGATGGCATCAACCTGAGAGTGAATCTCATGTTTGGATTCATCCATTTTGTTCTGGATCCACACCTTGGAGGCCTTCATGAGAAAAACACACACACAAGTAAGTTCTAGTTTCACTTCCTGCATGTGTACATGCATACAGTAGATATGCATATGTATGTACAGGTACATGTAATCCCCGCATGTCCAAAAACTTTTGCCCATTTCGTTATCATGCTACAGCAATTCTGCTGCAAGTTCTGGTATTCTTCGCATACCATGTCCTGTCCGAGTGGAGGCAGGTTGTCCACCTCACCCAAGTCAATCTGGGCCTTCTGCACAGCTTGCATACTGGTGTTGATGGTTCCCATTAGAGCTTGCTGGGCGGAGCTCTGAAACGGCAAAAAAAATCTTGACGAATAAATACAACCGTAGGTGGTGCTTCACCTAGCGGGAATCTAAAACACTTAAGGCCTTTTAATTTCTTTCTAATTTTAGCTAGCAGGCAGACCAATACAATGGTAATTGTTGCTATTTCTCCTGGTGATGTTTCACAGTTACATATTACTGGGAAAAATGAGTGGGGCCCTATCATTATTTCTGCATCTATGCTATATTCACTACACTGTTTCTTTGGCAACTCGGGTGCAAAGCACTCCACTGGCCAACAGAACAGAGCAAGAACAGGGAGAGATGATAGGAACAGACTCATTAAAACGCACACTAGGACAATTACTGCAAAACATCACCAAAGATGATGAGTTTATTTTGCAGTTGAATCTTTAGTTTGCAATAATTGGAAAAAGCTGCTATTATTTACTGAATCTAGAGGGGCACCGGCACACTTGCCCCAGCTAAAGACTGTATAACAAAAGGCTCCAAATAAAGTTTGGAATTTTCAAAGGAAAAATGTGCCTCTTAAAAAAAAAAAAAGATTCAGTCCCTACTTTCCTGAGTGGCTTTGTTCTTACCAGTGGTGGCATATGTCCACGGTGCATCTGACCCATGGTGATTTGCTGCTGAGGAGACGGCATACTGCCCATACTGAGCGACTCTGTGCCGATGGAGCCTGATCTAATCACCCCGGGCAGCGCCACTGAGCCGTGCTCCGCCCGTCCTACGCGGTTAAACTGCTGCTGGAGTATGGTGGACCTGCGGAAATGTCCAAAGTGTAGTTAGCACAACACAACAAGAAAGATGAGATAAAGTCAATGAGGGGCGAGGACCGGAAAAAGTCCACTGTGATGAAATGAGCCCCCACAAAACAGGCGTCTAATCAGGAAATGTTCACATGGAGCCTTCGCTTTTCCAGTGCTGCAAAATTTCCTCCAGAGATTATCTCCTGGGATAAAGCCCAGAAGAGGAAGCATTGGTGTGGTGAAATGAGGTCCTAGAAGATGGATGTGTGAACTGTGTTGCAATTTGGTATGGAGGAGGAAATTGAAAAGGACCTGATATGTTGTTTTGCAAGAAGAGTATGCAATAACATTGCGTGCTGCCACTACACCATGATATCACATGATGTGATATCACATGATGATGTTTTTCCTGCTAGAAAGACTTATGTTTATACTGTACTTCACAGTGCTTGAAGCCTTAGCATCAAAGCTGCTCATAGCCTCTTTTCAACCTAAATTCTGTATTTTTCCCATACAATAAAGTACAAAAAAGTTGACTTGTGATTCATACATGCAAAGCAAAAGACGAGACCCAATGACTACACCCCAAGCAAGTCAGAGCTTTTCTTCTTACACTCGCACACACCATTACTTGGAAACATACGGCCACAACACAAAGACCCACTGGAAAAAAAAAGTGTTGTTAGCAATATAGGAAACAAAAAAGTAGGAGTTATTATGCTAATTTAAAGACAGTTCTGATTAGTGTAGCTTAGTCCATGCAGCTAAGAAATATATTAGTCTTATTGCAATCTACCAGTTGCTTAAAAAATTATTTAAAAAAAGCTCAGATTAGTACAGTATATATATATTTTTTTTATTGCATGTCTGCTTACTTTTTAGGCGACACAGACTCCTCCAGCATGGTTGCTTCCTCGTCGCCTTCCATTCCAAAACGATCCTTGCTTTGCTTCTGTGCGAAAAGAACACACACGAATTATGTTAGTAACAAAATACGCCTGCAGTGATCCTATAATGTTGAATTTAGGTGTCAACATCTACAAAAAACACTCCAGCTTTCATTTAGTGGAATTTCTATCACATTTCTCTTTCATTATGCCACACGGTGGTTGAGTGGGTAGCACATTGGCCTCACAGTCAGGAAGTTCAGGGTTTGAATGTCCGTTGGGCATCTCTGTTTGGAGTTGTGTTCTCATGTTCTCCCCGTGCGTGTGTGGGTTTTCTCCGGGTACTTCGGTTTCCTCCCACATTCCAAAAACATGCATGTTAGGTTAATTGGCGACGCTAAATTGTCCATCAGTGTGAATGCCTCTCGCCCAAAGTCAGCTGGCATACGCTCTAGCATACCCGCGACCCTAATAAGGACAAGCAGTATAGAAAATGGATGAATGAATGAATATAAGAGCCCCAGCTAGACAAAGAGAAGGTAACGCACCAGTGTTTAAGCCGCACCCACTACATTTAGAGAGAAAAGCAGCTTTTTTATATGTAAACAGGACCGGACTATTAGCTGCGTCATGTCTGCGTCATAAAATGGCAATACTGTGCCATGCATGAGTCACATGAGACGCAAATATCATAACCATGTGACTCACGATGTCACAGAAAAAAAATGCTACAATCATCACACAGCAACTTAACACTCATCAAGTAGATAAGAACTGCGAATGCCTGGCGACCAGTCCAGGGCGGACTCCCGCCTGGGATAGGCTTCAGCACACCCGCGACCTTAATGAGGATAAGCAGCATAGAAAATGGATGGATGGAAGTAGATAAGAAATATACAAGACAAGTACCAATAGGAGTGTAGCATAATAAGCAGCTGCTTCCTATTATGCATTCCTTTGCTGGGAAGCAGGCTGCCTCCGGTGGACATAGGCCATCATTGCAGCTGAATGAACTGCAGCAGCAACTGTGCCATCAACAGTGTGTTGTAGCCGGCCTGTTTCCCAGCAAAGCAAAGCAATGCATGACCGGAAGCGGTTAAGATAGTTCTACACTCGTATTGGTAGTTTTCTTGTGTTAAGTTGCTGTGTGACGATTTTAGCCTTCCCTTGTAGCTTTTGATTAACTGATTTGCGGGCGGCACAGTATTTAAATGATTAGTAGTAGTTCTGAAGTAAAGGAAATGTCACAAGATTAGAACATGGCCATAATTTGCCGCACCGCTGTAAAAGCCACAGGATTCAAAGTTTAAGAAAAAAGTAGCATCTTATACACTAGAAATTATGGTAATTATCAAGGTAAACAAAAAACAAGAACTTCCATGACAAATTGCCAGACAGAATAAGGCACCCCGACACAAGCACCTAACAACAAGTGTAAGGATGCAACAAAAAAACAAACAAACCCATAATAATGCTCCGTTTTGACATGATCAGAGAGATAATAATTTAACAAAGGGTTTATTACTGTGGTTTGCAGTGGAGTAATAAATCTAATAATATGACCCTAATAATTACTGTTAGAGAAAGTGAACACATTTCTGCTCAAGTGCAAATACACATTCCTACTCCTTTTGGACATGTCGAACTGTCAGTTATACTATATTATGTGATGTATTCTAATGTAATTTATACTCATGCTCAAACAAAATTAAACCATTACCATTCTGTTTGGGTTCAACATGTCTGGTAGTAAATCTTTTAGACACCAAAATCTTACATTTCAATCATGGTCAATAAGGCCTATTTGTGATATTATCATGAACGGATTAGGAGTGGTTTCATAACGCACTATCAGCCAAGACCACCACAAACTGCAACCATAATAATAATAAACATATTGTTAAACACATTCATTCATTCATTAAAAATTGAGCATAAGCAGATCTTTGATGGGTAGCCATTCATTCTTTTGTGACTATCGTCTCACCTTTTTTAGGATGATGTCAATGTAACCCGCAATAAGCTGAGAGATCTGCTCCCCTTCGGTGGTCTGAACAGAGTAGTAGCTCTCCTGGTACTCCCCAAAGTCCTACACAAACGCACACATTTGCATGATTAAAAACACACTATTTAGCTTAGACTGTGCACAGACTGGAGGTTCTTATGCATTATCCAATAAAAAGGAATCCATCCACACACAAGCAAATGTAATTACTTGCCCCGCCATGTTCTTTTCTGCATTTAACAGCTCTAAAAAAGAAAAGAGACCAGGCTCATTTAATAGAGTCGCTATTTCTTCCAGTTTTGTCAGATTAAATCCATGTTGCTCACTGCCTTGAGGCAAAGGACACAACGGAGGAATATTGACGAGTACGACGCGAGGGGGGCGAGTCAGTTCGATCAATGGAGTGCGTGAGAGAATTTAAGAAGCAAGGGAACATTACAGTTTACTGGACTCCTGTTGTGCTAATTCATACACGACGCAGTGCCAAAAGTGGCTTGTGGTGGGAGCGCTCACAGATTGGAACCTCTAAAGTTGAATGCAATCTGTACCACAATACCATTTAACCATTTTTAATTAGTTTTCTCATAGGAAATCTGATAGGAAAAAGTGAATTCATCTGTTTCAGTGTCGAACTGTCCCCATTATAAACCTAAAACCTATATTAAAAAAATGTAAATATGAACAAACACTGTTTATTACCATTATATTTATTAACTGTACTGACAATGTTCAGTCAATCAAGTGTAAAAAGAAGTTAACCACTAATAATAAATTGGAAAACGGAACTCTAAGCAAGATTAAAGTATCCAGAACTGAGGTTAGAAAAAAAACAAAAGCTATTTTGACTATTTGGGAAGATTATTCAACTGATTATATATTATATATATATAATATATAATCAGNGCCTCACAAGATCGTCATGAAGATGACTTTGGGTCATGATTAGACGTGCAACGTGCTTTCGGGCTGGGGAGGAAAAGTGTAGTTTAGTAGGATGATTGCAAATCCGTGTGTATCAATTCTCCCCTGGATTTACACAGTTTGATGGAATGAGTCCTGAAGGGGGCGTCGTCCAGTATGTGGGAAAAAAAGGGATGGGGAGGCAAGGTGTCAATCATCAGCGCAGGTGCTCAAGTAAAGGCAGCTCTGTGGATTCATCTGGCGGGGCGGGGGCGTCTCCTGCATTCGGCAGGCAGGAATCTACCGCCCGAGTCGCTCCGAGTGGATCTTGTGTGGGACTGGCTTCCTGTGGGGGGGCGGGAGGTGGCGGCTGCAAAGAGAATATGTGATATATATATATATATTTTTTTTTTTAATACAACTTTTTAAACATTATTTTTTTTAAACATGTACATAGTTTGATGCAACTTGTGTTAACAAGTTTCATCTTCTTACAAATGACCTGATCTATTTTGCACCTGATCTACTTTGATGTCGAACACGACACACCAAGTGAATAAAAATGAAGTATATTTCACAGCCCCAAAATGTCTTTTTCTAAACAAATGTGAGTGAAAGCGCTGCCAGGTCCACTAGGAGTAAAAAGTAGGCAAGAGAAGCTATTTTCAGGAAAAAAAACATTGACTGAGGTTAAAGAACTGTACAAGTTAACTGAAAACTGAAATTTATTACCGATTTAAATAGTTATTAGTTCTTAATTTGTTGGTGTATTTGTTGATTGTTTTATTAGTAGTTTTGTAGAGAAAACAGTTGAAAGTCCAGGATATTCCATATAAATTTACTACCAAAGAAGGGATGTACCCGTGGGAAGTTATAAACGTGTTCACACCAAGGGTCCTTGTTCCTTTTATTTTGTGTTTTTGTTGATTGAGAATTGTATTAATAGTTTTGCACACAACCTGTTTACACCAGTGTCCTTGTCTATCTTATTTTGTGTTAAAAAATAAACGTTTGAGAAAATTGGATTAAAAAATTAATAATAATTTAAATTGTGCAGAGTGCATGTGCGCTGAGGCTGCGGCCCAGCCTCAGCCAGACTCCGCATCATGCGGCCCCAAGCTAAATTGAGTTTGAGACCCCTGAGTTACAGGATGATCAACGACAGTCTGGAGTTACCTCAAAGTACTGTGACATGTAGAAGACGTCTGCGTAAAGCTAATCTATTTACAAGAATTGCCCGCAGAGTCCCTCCTAAAAAAGGCATGTGCAGAAGAAGTTACCATTTTCCACATCTTAGAAACAAAAAAGTTTGTACAAAATAGTTTTCATTTTGTAAAGACAATGCTATTTTTTTAACACCCCCCTTTCAACTAATTGCCCAATTGAACAGCCTTAAGAATGTGCATACAATGAATGCAGGTTCTTGTTTGTTTTCTGATAATCTACTGCACCTACTGGTAACTTGTTTGCCATGTAGCAATAAAAATATACTAATAACAGTTATTTATCTGGTTAGTCACATTGCACTGCTATTATTTAGAACACTACTACATATGTCATCATTTTGAACATAAAAACACAGAATTAGAATTGCAAAGTATAATTCATCCATCCATCCATTTTCTATACCGCTTATCCTCATTAGGGTCGCAGGTATGCTGGAGCCTATTCCAGCTGACTTTGGGCGAGAGGCGGGGAACACCCTGGACTGGTCGCCAGTCAACAATTTAGAGCCACTAATTAAGCTAACATGCATGTTTTGGGAATGTATAATTCAGAGCACATTAAAAAGGAGGATAACTATGCAAATCCAAAAAGTAAAAAATGTGATATTTCCACCCGCGACCCAATGAGGATAAGCAGTATAGAAAATGAATGAATGAATGAATATTTCAATTAGAATAGACAGAAAAGATTTATTACCACACATGTACAAGTACAGGGTAACAAAATGTTGTATAACTTATTTGTGTGTATACCAAGGAGAATGACACAGAGCAAAATAACTGCAAATATAAATATACATACATACTGTATTTATAGAGTACATATACATACACACTCACATCAAGCATGCCCAAACCAGTTTTTGAAATAATCAAAAAGAAAGGTAAAGCCACCCATTACTGAGTCCTAGTGATCCTACATTGTATGTTCTGGTTTGGGAGAGTTTTTGTCATTTTTTGAGCAATGGTCTTAAACTTTTGATCAGCTGATAAACAGCCTGTTTCAGTTTAATTGTGGTTTAAATTTTTCAACTGGTCTTAAGTTTTTGTTTGGGTGTGTATATACATTCATTCATTAATTTTCTATACCGCTTATCCTCATTAGGGTCGCAGGTATGCTGGAGCTTATCCCAGCTGACTTTGGGCGAGAGGCGGGGTACACCCTGGACTGGTCGCCAGTCAATCGCAGGATACCCCGCCCTTTTGCCCAAAGTCAGCTGGGATAGGCTCCAGCATACCTGCGACCCTAATGAGGATAAGTGGCATAGAAAATGAATGAATAAATGAACATACACATGTACACATACTGTAAGTATGAATATATTAATGTCATTTATTCATAGCTGGCTAAAATTAGATAGATACTGTACATGCTCACTAGCTGACTGTCGTGTGACTTTAGAGTTGGAAATTTTGGTTTAATTCCAAATTGTGAGCCATATGACTAAAGACACTGTAATTCAATGCTTACCTAGTGTAACTTTTATGGTGTTTTTTGTATCGCTACAAATATTTTTTATCTTACCAGCGTGAAGCTCTTGGGCGAGGCGGCCCACCTCTTCACGGTGGTGAGGGGCCACTCTTGCACCACATCTTTGGTCTTCTCATCCACCCTCATCACTGACTCTTTGGTGATGCCCAGCAGGCGTGGTACTAGCTTGTTCTTGCTCTTCATCTTTTCCTGCACACAGTGAAATAAAAATGATGAACACAAGCTTGCGCGCAATGCAAGTGTGTCTGATTTGCCTATTTGCCACAAACTTTCGCCTATTTGATGGGGTTTGTTTGTTTCTGACTTTCCTTTATAGACCAAAAACATAAAGCTTTCAAATGGAGAATCTAAATTGAAATTTAATTGTTATTTGCCTCACACATTTCAGCAATATGTGTAAAAATCAGATGGAAAATGGACTCAATTTAACGGCAACAAATACATTTTATTACATTACATTTTTTTATTACATTAGATTTGTTTCTTTTAAAGAAAAATATGCTATATGCATGTATGTGTATGTATGTAATATATATATGTATCTTTGTACAGTATGTACTGTGTACACATGAATGTATGTGTGTATGCATGAATATACACAGTATGTATGAGTATGTATTAGTAAATGTTGTGAGAAGGGGGTAGGTTTAAATAAGCTGTGCTTCTTCCTACTCCTTTTCGGACATGTATAACTGAGGAATGTAACATGAAAAATCCTTGTACAATGTATGCATGTTCGAAACAAATTAAACCAAACCACAAGTTTTGGCCTCAAGCAGTGAATTAATAACACGACAGGCTGTTGATTGTGATTGACTGGTGACAAGTCCAGGGAATACTACACCTCCCGCCCAAAGTCAGATGGGATAGGCTCCAGCTTACCACTATGACCCTAATGAGGATGGATGGACGGATGGATGGATGGATGGATGGATGGATGGATATGCTATTGTACGCAAAACGGAAAATATACAAAAGCAGAGGAAAAATTCTGGCACCTTTTTTTTTCCTGCTGTATGACAATTTCCAGACTTATGGTCTACATGCTTCAAGCAGGTTTCTTATTTGCTGCCTCCATGCACCTTGGTTTTGTGTATATAGTACCTTTAAGACCCCAATTTAGAATATAATGAGCATATACAGTAAATTCTTGAAAAATTGGATTTTTTTTTTTTTACAAAAGCAAAGGTTTCAGAAGCTGTGGTACTGACAGCGACCAGATGGACAAAATGTGACGTTGAGGGGCCAAAGAAGGTCACTTGTGAAAAAGTTATGGAGGGAATGTCAATTCTGTGGGGTCTCCAGGAGGAGGGTTACAAGACTGGTGTGCTGTGGTCAGCCGGGCTATTTTTAAATACTTCTGCTCTGTCGGATTACACTCAAGGCGGACCCAAATGACAAAGGTCGAGTAGTTACCATGTGAAAGCTGATCCAAGAATGCGAAGCGTCAGCTTGTGATTTTTGTTTTGTTTTTTTAATTAAAAGGTGAAAATAGAATTACTTACAACCTACAGTTTTCGGTATATTAACCTTGATTTTTAAAAATTATTATTTATAATAATATTCACCATTACATTTTGATTAATTTTTTAAAAATTTGAATGCAGGGGTTCCCAAACACTGATCCAGCAAAACTCAGCCTTAATTTAAATTTAAAAAAATTTAATTTAATAACAAGATTAATAATAATAATGGTACCGGGGTGGCTGTCCCGCTTTTCAAGAAGGGGGACCGGAAGGTGTGTTCTAAATATCGTTGGAACACACTCCTCAGCCAAGGTCTATTCAGGGGTTCTGGAGAGGAACAGATTCGGATTCAGAAGGAGCAGTGTGGTTTTCGTCCTGGTCGTGGAACTGTGGACCAACGCTATACTCTCGGCAGGGTCCTTGAGGGTGCATGGGAGTTTGCCCAACCAGTCTACATGTGTTTTGTGGACTTGGAGAAGGCATTCAATCGTGTTCCTCGGGGAATACTGTGGGGAGTGCTCCGGGAATATGGGGTATTGGACCACCTAATCCAGGCAGTTCGGTCCCTGTAAGACCGGTGTCAGAGTTTGGTTCGCATTGCCGACAATAAGTCGGACCCGTTTCCAGTGAGGGTTGGACTCCGCCAGGGCTGCCCTTTGTCACCGATTCTGTTCACTACTTTCATGAACAGAATTTCTAGGCGCAGCCAGGGCGTTGAGGGGTTTCAGTTTGGTGGCCGCAGGATTCGATCTCTGCTTTTTGCAGATGATGAGGTCCTCAAAAAGTGACCTTCAACTCTCACTGGATCGGTTCGCAGCTGAGTATGAAGTGCATGGGATGAGAATCAGCATCTCCAAGTCCGAGTCCATGGTTCTCGGCTGGGAAAGGGTGGAGTGCCATCTCCGGGTCGGGGATGAGGTCCTGTCTCAAGTGGAGGATTTTAAATACCTCGGGGTCTTGTTTATGAGTGAGGGAAGAATGGAACGTGAGATGGACTGGCGGATTGGTGCGGCATCTGCAGTGATGCGGACTCTGCACCGGTCTGTCTTGGTGAAGAGAGAGCTGAGCCAAAAGGCAAAGCTCTCAATTTACCGGTCGATCTATGTTCCTACCCTCACCTATGGTCATGAGCTTTTGGTAGTGACCAAAAGGACAAGATCGCGGATACAAGCGGCCGAAATGAGTTTTCTCCGCAAGGTGGCTGGGCTCTCCCTTAGAGATAGGGGGAGAAACACTGTGATCTGGGAGAGACTCTGAGTAGAACCGCTGCTCCTCCGCATTGAGAGGAGCCAGATGAGGTGGCTCAGGCATCTGGTTAGGATGCCTCCTGGACGCTTTCCTGGGGAGGTGTTCAGGGCACGTCCAACCGGTAGGAGGCCTCTGGAAAGACCCAGGACACGCTGGAGTGACTATGTCTTTCAGCTGCTGGAAGAGCTAGACGAAGTGGCCGAGTAGAGGGACATTTGGGCTTCCCTGCTTAGGCTGCTGGCCCCGCGACCCGACCTCGGATAAGCGGAAGAAAATGGATGGATGGATGGTACCGATAATTATGTTATTATTATAATAATGGTACTGGTAATTACAATATTATTATTAATACTATGCACAATTAGTTATTTTTCAGTGTTATTAGTAAGGCCACCATAGTTTGTTGCTGCACCGCTCTGACCTGAACATAAGACGACACGTTTTTGGTAAGACAAAAAACGATAATGACGATAATGTCAAAAAGATGGCAAATGAGTCTTTTTAAAGAAAATCTGTTCAACAGCTGGCAATGAAAAGTAGATCATTTTTTAGCTGCTGGATAGTTGTTTCATTCATCATCAATATTTTCATATTAGCATCATAACTCCTCCTATGTTATTTGATAACTTGCTAACAAATGTTTTTTTGTGTGTGTGCGAGTGACCGGAAGAAAAGCTCATAGTATAGGTAAATAAATACCAACTTCTATTTGGGTCAAAACAGTATTTCCTTTCATTTGTCCCAGAGTTTCTCTTTTACTAGTTTTCACAGTGTGCATGTAGGAAATGGCCAACAGGGATGCTTTTTTTCCTGGGACAAGAAAAGCTGTAAAAGTTCAAGTGGACCGAAACACCTGTTGTGTAATTCCTTTAACTCCTTTATTCGGTTAACTCCAAGCCCAGGGAAAAGATTTCACACTCGGGAGATAAAAGGCTGCTGCTCCACTTATAGTAATTTGCTTTTTGCTCAATTAATTCACGAGCAGAAAGGAGACAGAAGTTAAGGCTAGTTGAAAGAAATAGTGTGGAATAGTTGAATAGTTTGTTCACCTCACCTTGACCAAGAAGAAAGATACTCCGTAAGTCCTCAGAGACCTCGCCAGTTTGACATATTTCACTTTAGCTTCGATCTCCGTCATTTCTCCGCAGTTTTTGTGCTCCTGTAAGTGACATCAAAAATTTATTGATTTAATTAGGTCAATGGGGGCGGGGAGCATCTTATTGAGAGACAGGACCTACCTGGAATATTTTCTTCTCTGATCCTCTTTGCTTTATGTATTCTTTGGGTAAAAACTCCTTCAAGCTGAAGAATTAGAAGAAAGAACGTGACAAAGACACTGAAGAATGCCCTCTGTAGGAAAAACACATTTAAAAGAAAACTGGAACTTGGCCCATCATCTGCAATTTTTCCCTTTTTGTGTGCATTCTAAAGACACAGAATCAGCAAGCATGAGAGAGCTAAAAACGTACTTAATGAGACACACTTACTTCAAATATAAAGTTCCATTCTGTACCACTTACATAATGTGAGCCTGGCACCAAAGAACTACTTTTCTGGTGTAGTGACACAGCACCTCGCTCACAACGCCTCACGCTACAACCGAGAGGTAACGTGAGTTAATGAAGTCTGTGAGAAAGATAGCCAGGAGGACATTGTGAATGTTTTATTATGGTTTCATTTTGTCATTTTGTCCATAAAAGTTTTAGCACTTGTGCTACATGCTAACGCTATGAAAATGGCTTAGTGGTTCACTATAGCTGCACCCAGAAACGGTATTCTCTGCTTAGGGGGAGTAACGGTAATAAAAAGTAGTAGTAAGCAAAGGCTCTCACAAAGTCTGCTATGATTAGTGGTAGCCAACGCTCTCTCTTTGTTGCTGTTCACGAAAGTGAAATCAATGCACTCAGACTCTGGTAATGCTTAAATTAACCAAAATAGGGCAAAGTACTGTACAAGGACGTACCTGTCACTACATGGTCACAGCATGCATACAAAACCTTGTTGGAGGTGTTTTAATAGGCAGACTCCCATTATTTGCATTGTTAGCTGCCTATAAATGCAGTTTTTCTGCATTTAGAATGCACAGAAAAGAGAAAGGCATGTGTGTGCATGTCTTACAAAAGGACTGTGGATGATGGGCAAAATAAAAAAGTGCAGTATTCCTTTAAATAAAGGGTTTACACTTCACACTTGGAAAAACACTGACAAAAATTCTGCAAATTACGAACTAGAAAGGGACACATTTAATGTAGTACAGTACGTACTCTAAGAATCCAGGTTTGTGTTTGTGCTCTATGAAAGGTCCAAATTGGATCTGGGCCTGAATCCCGCCAAACTCGCCAGCCTTGTCGAATGACACGGGGTGCGAGCCATTTAGGATGTCATCTCGAGCCTGAAGGAGAAGAAAATGCCATCCATTTTCATCCGAACTGGTAATATGTAACATGAAAGTGAATTTACGAATTATGTGTATTCAGATTTCAACTCGTCCCATAAAGAGTAATGAGGTGTTAATTGAAAGCAGGCAATCATTGGAAAATGGCGGTTATTTCCCAAAACTGTTTGGCTTAACTTTAATAATGACTTGGACTGCATGAGAAAATACCAAATCATAGCTCTCTTTCACCATACGGTCCTTTATTAACAAGCACATTGCAACAACACAGCAACAATAGAACCAATGCTGTAATAACAGTAAGTACAAAACTGAGTTAAACGACAGTACACCAAGTCTAACACCAACGGCTGAAAAGTACAAACAGCATGTTACAGGGCATGTAGCGGTAGATAAAGCTGTTGGATGCTGACCACTCATGACACATCGTGGTTTGAAGTTTGGGGATTGCAAGGTTTCTAGATATATGTCTGAGGAGCAATTAGCTGTCCAACCGAGACTGAAACGTACCACCTCTGTGACAGAAGTTAGAAAACAAAGTGGTACAAAGTTCCTCTTCTGAGATCAGTTGGACTTTGCTGAACCTTCACTGGCTGCTAATTGCTCTTTTCAGCGCTGGCATTGTACTTGTTTGTATTGACTCCTGTTTGAATTAAATTGTAAACTGTCCCTAAGACCCCTAGATTTCACAGCTGTTAGAATGAACAAATCTGGGGGACTTTCGCCCTGGAAATGTGCCGGTTCCAACAAGGCCATAACTCATGACAAGCTAAAACTCAAGTCTGAACCCTCGACGTCACTTCCTGCCCACAGTCCTTTCCCTCTACTCTTCTGGAACCGAACACATGCACTGCGACACACAAGCACAAGTTTTAATTATGTCTTAAATGGCTTATACTATAATGGGTAATACAAGTGTACAGTTGGCTATATGGGTGTTATTTAATATCTATAGGGCTCTAATAATGTTAAAATACATATTTTGAAGCTCGTAAACACATTTTCCATACTATAACTACAAACTTACCAATTAACTGTGATAAACGAGGCATTGCTGCTACTTAAAAAAACAAGATTGGGATGTTTCCTACAGCCAGGGCTGTTAATGGCTACTATGGTTAATAGAATAAAGGCTTTCATTTGAGTATTTATGGTAAAGTGCATGCAATGTTAATAGTATGCTTTCAACAAGATCAATAAAACAAGCCTGACATTTGAGATTTTGAAACATCACACTTTACCACTTGGTGGCGCTATTTTTAAAATAGGACAGTACAAACAGTGGCACCGTGTATCAAAACGTATCAACAGCTAATTGACTTAACTCACTGATCGTCAGTCCTATGATACTAAAACTTTGAGGGTTTCTGCAAAACACCGACGGTAGCATGTCTCACAAAGTGCTACGATCCGCTGATGGTGGACTTCACAAATTCTGAGCTGTGGTTCTGGTCTCTGCAAGATCACACTCAGATCTACTAAATCTAATAACTGAAACCATGTATAACCTCAATGTTGGCCCAAAGCAAAGACACTTAAGCAGACAAAACTTCTCCACTCACAGTTCATCATAATGATCTCATCCAGTGCTTACCACAGTCAACCCGCATTTCATCCCTTAGTTATTCCGCGGTGAGACTTCTAACCAGAACCAGACGTGAAGCCTACTTTACTGCCAGTACAGTACAAGTACAAGACGCAACTGATCAAGTAGGTAAGGTACTTCATGACCTCACCCCTGGCAATGTTTCAGACATCCTTGTTCCACATTCCACCTTTAGACGATTCTTCAATATCAGCCTGACATTTTCAATGGCATTCCAAACAAACAATCTGCAGAATGCTCAGTGACATGCTAGTGATGCAGACAAACAGACACAGCAAAATATTGCTATTTATCGTGCTTTGTCAAGATACACTTGATATAAATGTGATTTAATAGTGGGCAAACCTGCACGTAAAGAAGGTTGAGCTGGACTGGGTCACGGGAGTCTACATTTTGGTCCGAGTAGAAGAACTTGCGTCGCAGAAGAAGCGTCTCGTTCTCGTCCACGCCTTGCTCCCTGAAAGTCCTGCTGTGGTCCAGCCAGTTCACTGACAAAAGACATTACCGTTACTTGAGATGTTAGGCACCTTTAGGTATAATTGGGTTCATTTAAAGGCTTTTTATTTTAGTGTACATTTCGGCTTTTTAAAGTACTGACTTGCAATTATATTTTTTATTATTTCCTCTATAATGGCAAGGCAAGTTTATTTATAGAGCACAATTTGTACACAAGGTAATTCAGAGTGCTTTACAGAAAAGAAGGGTAAAAATCACTTCATAAAACCATTCTATTAAGACAAAAGAAATCAGAGAAGGAAATTTAAAGTGAATACTTTCAACTGGCATTTGGCGAGTTAAATAGAAGAGTTTTCAGCCTGGATGAGGATTGTCGCACATCTTCTGGAAGACTGTTCCCATTTTTGGTGGCATAAAACTGAAACGCGGTCTCACCGTGTTTAGTCCTGACTCTGGTCACCCGCAGGAGACCACTTCATGATCTTCTCAGAGCCTGAGAAGGTTCATATGGCCCTCCATGTATAATGGCTCGAGACCATGAAAAGACTTGTACACAAGCAAAGCTGCTTTAAAGTCTATTTTCTGAGCGACAGGAAGCCAGTGCATGCAGAGACCTGAGTACTGGACTAATATGATCCTAGAGTATTTCCTGGTTCTAGTCAGGACTCGAGCAGCAGCATTCTGAATGTACTGTAGCTGTTTTAGAGCTCGTTTAGAAAGCCAGGTGAAAAGGCTGTTACAGTAGCCCGGCCTCCTGGAGACAAAAAAGGCATGGATTAGTCTCTCTTAATCTGACCCAGACACTATTCCCTTCATTTTAGCGTTTTTTTTTAGGTTGTAAAGGAGCAAATTCAGAATGACCTTTTTACATTTTCAACAAATTCTCTCTATTCTGAAAACAAATGTAATATTAATATTATAATTAATATTAGAATATTCATATTTAATATTAATTGTTAAATTGTGCAATATAAGACTAAATAATTTGATCGAACGTATTTGTTTTGTGAACAATGAATTTATTATTATTATTATTAGATTATCATATAATATGATAATATATAACATAATATATTTTAATATATAGTATATATGAAATATATTGTAATAGTGTATACTATAATATATGTTATATATTATATTACCTAAATTGGTCTTTTACTTACTTTAAGTACAAAAACATAAATTAAATAAACACAATAACACAATAAACATTGTCGGAACTCACAGTCATCATCTGTGTGCAGTTTGGCTTTCAGCTTCTCCATCTTCCTCTCATCACGCAGCAGCGTTCTGTCTTTCTTCAGCGTGCCCATCCCGTCATCTTTCTTCTCCTCCACCATCTCCTGGATCAGCGAGTACTCCTCGTAGTTGGTGATTCCTTCAAACAAAGAAAAAAGAGACACAGTAATCACTGTTCTGCACTGTTAGAAGGGCAATTTTGGTTCCATCGATTCCATCACACAACATGACTGCTCAAAAGGATTTCTGAAATTAAAGATTGTTTAGAAAAAAACTAGTTCTGGGAATACTGTCAGCGCAAATAAAACTTCAAAATTGGAAGACATGTTAGAATGTCATCATTGGAGGAACATTTTTTTGCCCTTGTTGATATGTCAAATATTGTTACAAAACAAACATATGTTATATGTATGAAATTATTTATTGGATTCAATAAATATCAAAAATTATATAAAAGTTTTTGAACACTCTGGAGGAAAGTACTTTAAGTGTTCAGATGGTATGTTTCTCCTTGCCATTTTTGTAGCAACAAATTAACTTTTTCCACTACAATGCTGTTCAACTGATGTTCACAAGGGTATAGTACCACAGTGTGTTCCACAAGAGGTAGTAAGTACTCCAGAACTGGAACACCTGTAGGAATTAGTTGCATTATCTGCCAAGGCTTGATACACCTACACTTCTGCAGAACAGCTTTAAATGATTGATTTTGTAGTACCTGAAAAAGACCTTTTTGTATAATTCTGAAAAAGACATTTTTCAGTTTTAGGTAAACTTGCCTTTTTTTTTTTAAAAAAACCTCTGGAACTTCACCACTTACATTTGTACCGTTTCAAGCTATTCACTGGACTTCAATGACTTGAATTTCAATAAATAATTGGAAAAATTGAGCTGTTCTAAAACTTTTGACTGGCAGTGTATATTTTTTCTTTGATCAAAAAACATCATACACATGGCAACAGGATTGTTGGCTGTGGAATCACCAGATGTGCCAAGCTAAAAGATATGATGCTTGTTGGTATGGACATAGTCATTGTGACAATAGCAGGAAACTCAATGGTAGCGCTCTAGCAAACATGCATTCTATTTTTCTAATTTCTGGCCGTTAATCCTCAAAAATCACAATGACAAAACTGCTCCACCGATGATCGTCCAGTAGAAGTTTAAGTCACTTGTATGGTACTAGAAATGGGACCTGGTTTTATTAACAATAGAAAGTAGAAGAGAGTGGGTGCCATGCAGTGGAGTTGTTGAGCATTGAGAGAGTAGTACCTATTCTACTGCATATCGTCACAAGCAGCTCCCCGACGGTTTTAGAGTCATCCACCATGATGGTTTTTATGGCCCCGTCCAGCATTTTGATTTTCTGGGGCTTCTGCTTCTTCTTGTATTCAAGAATGTCCTGCAAAGTTAAAAAGAAAAATCCCAAAAAATAAAGAATTAGGAAAAAGAAAAAGAGAGAGGAATGAAACAAATGAGCAATGAAGAACAAAGCAAGACTTGAATGTTTTCCCCTTAGAGGAAAAAAAAGATCAAATGGTTCTACGTTGCTCTACGCCGAGACGAGCGAATAGAAAGGGGGGGGGGGGCACAAAAACTAAATTTACCGGCTGCCTATCACAGCCCGCTCCTTCCTTTTCCTCAATCACAAAGAGGAGAAGAGATTTGGTACAGAAGAATTGGTCACAGTCATGCATGCTACCTTGCCTTGGCTTGAAAGCCGAAAGAGCATTCAGAGGTGCAGAACAACAGCCATTCATGTACAGAGTAGCTTCTGGCAGTAAATATGATAGAACTTTTCAAACAAGCTGGACGAAACTTTCCTTTACAAATGACCTTCTGTGAAAATAAATGACAATTCACCCTTTTATTCTGTATTTCATTATGTTGTTGGATGACATTTATGCATTTCTCATTCCATAATCACCAAAATTGTAGTGCTTCTGTTTTTGGCAGGCATCCTACTGTTTTTTAAGGAATCAGACCCAAAATACCGAAGGAAGTTAGTGTCACATCGCATGTCGACTAGCCCTGTGCTAGTCTTTTTCCAACAAATACACCACATGTAGGCATTTTATCAAACCCCAATGTTAGACCCCATAACTCTAATCAACTTGAAATTTCTCATACAAAACCCATACTGACTTTTAGGCAGGAGTGTCCAAACGTTTTCAGCTGAGGACCAGATACTGAAAAATAAAAGGATGCAAGGGCCGGTTCGATATTTTGTAAAGCATTTCAGCTAAAACTGCATTTCGACTTTGTGATAGAGGTGAAAAAACATTACTATGAACTTCGGTCTCAGCTCTTTTTCCCCCATTTTTTCTTCTTCAAAAATCAAAACTTATCTAATAATATTTGGGGTTTTTTCTCATAATAATATAACTTGAAATAATAATGTATGTTTTATTTAACGTCTCTATGCCAGTAAAATGACATTATTTTTTCCTCATATTACAAGTTTAATATACTTATTAGAACATGACTGACTTTATCTCTTAATTTTTCATGCTCGTAAAATTAGAGCTGTTTATACCATTTCTTTAATATTTCAACTTTATGCTACTAAAATCACATTATTGTTGTATTAATGTGCTTTCTCACAAGTCAAGAAAATTTACTCAACATTTTCCAGCTTTGACAAAAAGTGATTTTGTGAAACTGCATGTTTTGTAAGTACAATACTGTACACTGCAGGTGTGTAATTGCACATGTGTTTTAATAACTGTGAGAGATATATAATAGGGCTGAGCATATGTACAGTGATATAGGTTGTTTTAGGGTGTATTATGGGTGCCTTCATTATTCTTTTGCCATTGGAATAGCAGGGATCTACTGTTTACACAAAGAGCACAACTACAGTATTTACCCCGTTGCGAAGCATGTAGTAGTCGAGTGTCCTGCCAGACTCCAGCCAGATGCCTTTTCTGGGGTCTTCATCAGACAGAAACAGACCATAATCTGAAGCTAGAGCAGAAAAAACGATTGAAAGGATTTCAGTGTTGTAATGATGATTACCTGCTACACCTACTGAGACACACATTTTTATCTATTAATTTACTGTTAGAAAGTCTTGAGATAAATTTCAGCATTCTCACCCTGTCCGGTTTGAGCCTCAGGAACTCTTTCCCGGATGATCCTGCAGGCGTCATAGACGGCAGTGGATGGCTCAAACTGCATGGTCTTCACCACGTTGCAGTGGCGAACGCAGATTTTCAGTGAAAGCACCACCATCTTGGCTGGCGGCGGGTTGCAGCTATACCTGTGCAGAGGAGGAAGAACGTGTAGTACCGTAATTGTGGACATAAAACAACAGCCCACTTGCTGTATTCACACACACGTACTGTACAGTGTAAACTGTATGCCAGTCTATTCACACAAACACAATGTCAAGATCTGTTGTCGTTCACATGCATATTGCATTTTTAAATCATCTGCCTGTCCATTCAAAAAATCATGTCAGTCCATTCACATACACACATATTATAAAGATCTGTACTTTCCACATACACACATATATACATATATATGCATACATACATACACATACATACATACACACACATACATACATACACACACACATACACACACATACACATATATACATACACATACACACATACACATACATATACACATATATACACACACACACATATATATACACACATATACATATATACACACACATATACATATATACACACACATATATATATACACACATATACATATATACACACATACATATACACACATATACACACATATACATATACACAAATACACATATATACAAATACACATATATACATATACACATATATACATATACACACACATATATACATATACACACACATACATACACATATATACATACACATACATATATACACACATACATACATACATACATACATATATACACACATACATACATACATACATATATACACATACATATATATACACACATACATACATACATACATACATATATACACATACATATATATACACACATACATACATACATACATATATACACATACATATATATACACACATACATACATACATACACATACATATATACACACATACATACATACATACACATACATATATACACACACACATACATACATACACATACATATATACACATACATACATACATACATACATACACATACATACATACACACATACATACATACATACACACATACATACACATACATATATACACATACATACATACATACATATATACACATACATACATACATACATATATACACATACATATATACACACATACATACACATACACATACATACACATACAAACTGTTAAAGTTTTTTGATCTGGTTGATTTTTATACTGCACAGCTTTTATATAAAGCCAATAAACATATCCTTCCTACTAACATTCAAAAGTTTTTTACACAGACAGAACGGGGTTATAAACTGAGGGGATGTGGTAACTTTAAAATCCAAGCAGTGAGAACCACCAGGAAATGTTTGTGTGTGTCTGTATGTGGCGTCAAACTTTGGAACAAATTGGGGCTACAACTCAAGCAATGTTCAAACATTCATCTATTTAAATCAAAATACAAAGAAACGGTTCTGTCTCAGTACAAGAATGAGGAAAGAGGTACTTGAACGTTACCTTGTGTTTTGGGTACTATTAGATATTATTACAATAGAAAGGTCATTACTCATAGCTATGTAAGGCCAAGATAACAGGGTGTTTATTAATCGCTTTGAAGTATGTACTAACTCTATGATTATTTGTTTAGCATCGGCATGGAAATTCACACAATTATGCAATATGGTGATTGCATCACAGTGCATTATATTAAGAATAGAATAGGAATATGATACCTCATATCACACATGTATAGTACATATTTTGCTTATATATGATGTCCTATTAGAAGCATAATTTCTTTGCTTTATGGTGTCCATTACCATTATTATCATCACCATTATATTCTTACATAACAACCTGAAACCTGATTTCAGGTTTATAGACTAAATTGATCTTAAACAGGGGGTAAAGGTGATGATGGTAATAATTTATCACATGAAAGATATACATATTGTCATTACTATGTTGTCTTTTCTGGATTTTGTCTCATACAATAGACTCAGCAGATCAGGGCAGATAAGTGGAGGTTCTTTTGCAGGAGATTTTCAACCTTCTTGCAGCAGACCACCAAAATCTTGTCTCTTTTAATGCACAGGATAGGACACTCACAGAGCAAAATTCATCAGAGTAGGGCAGACAACTGGAGGCTCGGCTGCAGGAGATCATCCACCTTCTCGCAGCAGACCTCCAGAATCTTGTCTCTTTTAATGCACAGTATAGGACACATGCAATAACATCCCCAGAGTAGGGCAGACAAGTGGAGACTCCGTTGAAGGAAATCATCCATCTCCTAGCAACTGACCTCCAAAATCTTGTCTTTTTAATGCACAGCATAGGACACTTGGCCAGGAGTGTTGGTGTTAGATGGTGCTAGAGCGCAGTCCCTCTCTGGCAACAGTTCCACAAGTCTTTGGCTTCTCTTCATGCGGGACACATGCTATCCATACTATATATTATTACCATTAACACTGATTACTATTATATCTTTTAATGAAATATCTCTTGTATGCAAAATTTTTATTTTTTTTATTTGTATGTATATATATGTATGCATGGGTATGTGTATATATACTGTATATTCGCTGTATAGTAAACCCAGGAATTATCTTTAATACATGTTATATTGATATGTGGTGATGGTATAATAATGAGTAATGTCACAAGCTTTACAAGGATTTAGCGCAATAATAATGTATATTGTACATGTGTGTTTGTAGGTGTGATACCTTGTTCATGTAGTACTGTATATTCCATTAACATAACAGCATTTAGTACTACGAATAAGGGGGTGGGAGTAAATAAGCTTGTCTTCTTCCCACTCCTTTTCGAGACAAATTGTTCCTGTTTATAGGTATATGTTCATTATGTTCTGTCCGGTGTATTTTGTGTGGCTCGAAATAAATATACATCAATCAATCAATCAATATATACACACATAAATACATACACATACATATATACACACATACATACATACATACATACATACATACATATATACACACATACATATATACACACATACATATATACACACATACATATATACACACATACATACACATACATATACATACATACACATACATATACATACATACACATACATATATACACATACACATACATATACATACATACACAAACATACATACATACACATACATACATACACATACATATATATATATACACACACACACATACACTCTGTATATAATCTAGAGAAAATTAGTCTGTCATTTTTGTTAGATGTCAGTTGACAAGGGTAAAAAATAATAAATAAATAAATAAATAAATCTTGGCACAGTGTCTATCAAGCAAAACCCAAAAAACATCATCACCACTTATCACACATTAACAAGCGGCAAAGCAATTTCTGGCTTGTTTCCTCTGCATGATGAAGAAGTCCGTACCGGCTGTTAAAAGTGACAGAACCATTCCTCCTAGTCTCCCAAATGTAATACATTCTAACAAAATCAAACAAACACATCTCTTGCAATATTTCTTGTCATTTAATTTTGTCTATAGAGACGGGGGGAAAAAAGGAAGTGAAATAATTGAAAGTCCCTCTAACAGAGCATCTCCTGTCTGGGCATCAATGGTAGGCATAGGGCTCCTCTGTGTCTGAGTTCAGAGTTCAAAGGTCGGTCTGAGCCACAGCGGAAAAGACAAGCATGGTGTCTCTTCTGGCTCCTGACCCTGACTAACGCTTGGAGAATTTGCTTCCTATGTGAGATGTGTTCACACACGGGGGCGGCGGTGTTGGACCCAGAGTTGACGCCACAGCGATGGAAGGTGGTGGAAAAATGTATATAAATATTTTCAGGGTATGCTAACATGAGAATGTTTTTAAGTGGAAAGGAGCTTGATTTTCCGACCTTGCATGGATGAAATTCCCTTTCACTTGGGCAGAGTGCAGACATGAAAGGGTAAAGCGAGACAGTAGGCCTGAGCATGTAGCCATTATTCAATAGATCAATGATGCAGAGCAAGAGCAGGGCCTGCTGGGAACGTCCAGACCTTATTACTGTAACATGGCCTCTAATCCAATAATACCGCAGCCTACAAGTCAGCACCAGACCTGGGCCAGAAAGCACACTCAATATTTCTGGCTGGGCACATCTTTAACCTAGTTTCAGCAAATAAACTGGGCTGGAAGACCGTACTAATTAGTCCATCTGCCTTTTCTGGCTCACCAATAAGTTTGTTTGTGTCGAACAACTGGATGTTTCAGAGCAGATGTTCAGCATATTGCTGCTTAGCCTTAGGTCCCGCCGCTTGGCCATGAAAAGGAGATAAGGACTCATGGTTTAATCATTCTCATTAGGACCTGCAATCAGGATGAAGCTTTGAAAAGTAGGCAGGCAAATTGTTTCATTGTGACATGAGCTAGTTTGATGTTGCGGAAACAAACACAGCGGAAATGATTAGCGCCTGGAGCATTTTGATTAATGTGGTTCCCCCCAACCATACTGTCAAAATCTGTTCACTCACATAAACATGTCATTTAAATACAGCAATCTCTCATCTATCGCGGTTAATTGGTTACAGACTCAACCGTGATGAGTGAATTTCTGCCAAGTAAGATTCTTTATTTATAAATTAAACATTTTTGTGGTTTATAGCACATTTACGTACTTTTAAATGTGTTGTTTAATGTTATTAGAGCCCTCTAGAGATTAAGTAACATCCCTATAGTAACACTCAGACTACCCAATATAATAGACATATATATAAACATATAAGGAAAACAGAAAATAAGATAAAGACATGAATAAGAGTGAGGCTTGTGCGTGTTGCTGTGGATTTGGGCACAGGAAGTGATGTCGAGGGTTCAACCTCAAGTGGGTTATGGCCGCAACAGTAGCCCGTGTTAAGGATTATTTTACCCATTGTGAGATAATTCAAAACTGCAATAATAGCCTTTTCCAGCGATCACTGTGGTGCTCACTGAGCATTGCGGTAACATTACTGACACTTAGTGACCGGTGTAGAAGACTACACATCATTACAATGTTTTTGAATGTGTCTTCTGAAAATCTTATGTGTATTTTAGTTCATTTAGCCATTTTTATACTTGCAAATGGTTAATTTAAACAAAAAATATTTAATATTTCCTTAAATATGCATTTTTTAACAAATAATAGTCCATACTCAACCACAAAACAGCATGATATATAAAATATAAAATATTTCAAGGCTATGGAGGAGGAGACGGCAAGATTCACGCCGGAAGAATTGGAGGATATGGCGTGGGGGCCTCGCCGCGCAAGGGGACTCCGTCTACTCCATGTCCTTGGCAGCTTTCGCCGGCTTCGGTGGCCCAGCCGCTGCCGATCCCCACGCCTCGCTGCAGGACTCCGCCCACTCCACGTCCGAGGCAGCTTTCGCTGGCTTCGGCAGCCCAGTCGCTGCTGATCGCCGCAGGACTCCGCCTACTCCTCATCCTCGGCAGATCTTGCCGGCTTTAGCAGCTCAGATGCTGCCGATCGCCGCACCTCGCTGCAGGATTCCGCCGATTGCCCGCCAGCGGCAGTTTCTGCCCGGCGGCAGCCACTCCTGTGGCGTCACAGGATTACGGGCACCACAGGTGCATTACGGGCACTTGTTCCTCATTTTAGTTCCTGGCTATTTATGTTCAGGTGTGCGTCCCAGTATTGTCATTGCCATTGTTTCTTTTCCCTCTGTACGTGTCGCTTCCATGTTCCTGCCGTTCCTTTGCAGCATCTTTATTAAAGATTCCTCCAACTTACCTGCTTGGCATCCAGCTCTCTGCATTCTCTGGGTCGTTACACCATGCCGCGAAGAGCGTTACGTGACACAACAAACATCTATCCTATCATTCATACACACACAAACAAGGTAAATATCGCTCAGATGTATTCGTAACACATAAATCAAAATTTTTCTGTCCATTCACATACAAACATCTCTGTCGATCAGTCAAATATTGTCCTCAGTTGTCGAGAATTGGGCTTCAATCAAAATGAATGTGGTTCTTTGTGTACAACGATATGCAGCACCTTGAATATGTAATTTGTTTTTGTCTATGACTATCCCAAAACCCAAATACTACTAACTCTGCGTAGAATAAGGGAAAATAAGCCTTACAAGACAAATAAAGCGGGCCTAACATCCCGACGTTCGTGTCACATGGGCTCTGCAATTTTAGGAAATCTGTTGGCCGGGGCCAGCACGTAGAGGAAGTAGGGTTTCAGAGGGGTTGAGAGTGTGTTGTACTTATGGAGCAAGTGATTTGCTGGGTCTTGCACTCCTTCCCTGCCTTGACCTTTGCGAACTGGCTCTATGCAAGGTTTCCTGCGTGCATGCAGAAAATAATTTGCCTACCAATTTTCTTCCTATGGGCTTTGCGTGTGCTCTCTGGAAATCCGTGTGTACCATGTGCGTGTCTTTTGCAATTTTACCCATTTTGAACATAGGAGCAAGTATGTCGGGATTTAGACACGTGCTGATGTGTGTTGCTATACACAGTGTTTGTTACCTTGGGGAGCTGAGTGGCTGATGGATAGAAAATGACACTGAAGGTTCAGAGTTGAGTTTTAGCTCTTCCATTGGTGACAATATGGTTTTGTAGTGTTGTTAATACACTGCGTGAGTGCAACCGTGTTCTTAATGTATTTTTAGCATAAAACGCCTTTGTCAACAGCTTGCTAATACATGGAAACAGGAACCGGAAGTCAGCTCCGTCGCCCGTTGATGATGTCATCAGCAGTTGTTTTTTGCTAACTAACACAGTTTCTTGCAAAAGTCTCACTCAACACAACATATGTTTTTACAATTTTACGGTTATAGTTCTACTTGCATAAAACTTTTATAAATGCATATAAATGACAGATGGAACAAATGCATGATCGTTTAAGGTACTTTTATTTAATTCAAGATATGATTTTTGCCAAAGACACAATGGGGTGATGGACACCTCCTTAGTGTTTTGCCATGAGTTAATCGCAACTGTGCAACAATGACCCCAATGTGATGTTGGAGTAAAATTCATTTTTTTCTATATTATTTTTTAAATTTAAAAAAAGCCCTACATTTCAAAAATGTAGTTTCAGTTACACAAAATATGACTGTTTTCTAAAATGTGTGCATCAATAGAAGAAAAACACTAATGATGCAACTGCGTTTGCAGTGTAAAAAATGAAATTGAAGAGTGAGCTGATTCTGTGAATTAGGAGTCACGTCCTGAATACAGAACAGGATGTGGCTGAGCTCCACTTCATTTTTACAAGTGCACTCTTTAAACTTGCTGCCCACCAAGAGCCTCATGAACCTGAAGTGAACTGTGCGTGGGACTAAAAATCGAGAATCAGAAATTCTGTTGTGAAAACACTGATAACACTGATGGTAGAGGTAGATCTGCCCTATTCTACAAAAGTTGTACTCTTTGTCTATTATATTGTGTAAAACAAGCATGAAGCTGACCATATGGGTGTTATTGGATATTTAGAGGGTTCTAATAATGTTCCCAACCATATTTAGAAGGTGGTAAACAGGTTTTCTATGCTCTAAATACAAAAATATCATTTATAAAAGAGCGGAAATTCACTTATCACAATCAGGTCTGGAACCAATTACAGAGTTATATACTTAGACAGCTGCATAGCCACGCACAACAGCTTGACGAAACGCCAGCAGTGATAAACTAGCTTTCTCACTGTGCCTGCTGAAAAAACATCCCAGAACAAAAAGGATAACAGGAAGACAAGAAAGCAGAATTCTAACCACACGATAAATGCAGCTACGTAAAATATGCTTTCACTTGTTCATGCTGCTGTTGTGCTTCTAACATCGATTAATGACAATAGCTTCAGATTACTACAACGTCGGCCAGAAAGCCAGACAGAAACAAAAAGGTTGGGTTTCAATACCGATGGTGGAGGGGTCAGTGACACAAGCGGTTTGTTCCATTGCGTCTTGCCATTGTGTGCACATGAATGAAAAAGAGCAGGGCAGGTGATGGTCTCTGGGGCGATGCTGGTGTCGGGTTTCATGCAGTAGGCAAACAGCGGTTGAACACTCCCCTCTGAACCAACATAGCTTGACCATTCCCCACCATTCACTTGTCTGCTCCTCATTTCACTGGCAATGAAAGTCAACTGTAACAGGAAATTGAATCAATGAAGCCTCTACACCACAAGGGGAAATCTATTTGACCTCTTTTTGGCACATTTGCCACACCATTACTCTACGGTGAAGGGCCACTGGAAGGACTGCCTGAGGCACCTTTCATCTACCACTTTAACAACCATTTTCCTCTTCAGGCTGTTTGCTCGGTTTTACATTTTCACTGACAAATCGATGTTGGACTTCTGAGTAGGATGACATTTAATCTGGGGTAATTAATTAATCCAATAAACATATGTCTGTCCATTCACGCACACACATCCGTTGATGAATTCACATATACAATACATGTGAAAACATTGCCTATTTGCAAAAAAGCATAATGTAAACACCATTGGTCCGGTCACATATACATATACTGTAATTGCCTTTCCATTCACTTGCACACACATAATCTTAACATCTGCATATCCAGTCTTAGACAAAAAGATGTGTTTGTCAGTTCACATACACCTGATGTAAACATGCTGGTCCAATCACATACACATGATGTCTGTCCATTCACATACACAATTTAAATACGTATGTCTGTGCGTTCACAAACACACATAATGTAAGTGTAAATATAGGGCTGCATTTCATCCATTTACTATACCGCTTATTCTCATTGGGGTTTTGGGTATGCTGGAGCCTATCCAAGATGAATTTTGGGCAGGGGGCAGGGTACACCATGGACTGGTCGCAAGGCAGACATACAAGCATTCACACTCACATTCACACTCTAATGGACAATTTAGAGTCGCCAATTAACCTAACATGGATGTTTTTGGAATGTGGGAGGAAACCGGAGTATCCGGAGAAAACCCACGAACGCACGGGGAAAACATGCAAACTCCACACAGAGATTAGAAGCCTGATCTCCTGAGTGTGAGGCCAACATGCTACCCACTCATCCACCGTGCGGGCCAGTCCTGCATCTCAAATGTTCAATATTGGCAAGGATACAAGCAGTTGATTCCAGACTCCACCCCAGCATGTCTGTTACAGTAGTAGTGATGTGCGGATCAATACAGAAATATCAATACTTCCGATACCGGCTTCAAAATCGATACTCGAATCAAGAGATTGATACTTTAGATACTTTAGTTTAAAATGCCATTATCACATATTTTATATGACTTTGTCCTCTGGATTTTTCCTGTTGTATATTAGGTTGGCTACATAGTAAATCACCCTGCTACCTCATTATAACAGCCGTAAAATACTGGTTTAAAATAAATACATTACTTTTAGTAATCATTAATTGATTCAAATTAATGTATTTAAATAATAAATTAATTTAACATCTTGTATTCTTTATGCTATGATGTGAAATATACTTTTTAAAATTTATCATACAGATTCGCTGAATTTGCTCTTAGTATTGGTAGTGTCAAATTGGTATCACTGATACCAGCCAGAATTAGTAGTATCGCACATCACTATGCAGCAAGAACCAGATATAGCCCATGTCATCACAACAACAGTGTTTGCTAGTGTGTTAACGACATAGCATGGAGCAGAAGTGATGTCAGCCGTGTGGCATTAAAAATGTGAATAATCACATGCAATCAATATTGGTATCGGCTGACATTCAAGGTTGTAATATTGGCATCAGAAGTAAAAAAGTTGTATCAGGGCGACCCTAAAATCAGTGCTAAGAAGCTTCAACAAATGAATAAAACTCGGCGTGTACAAAAAAATCTGACAATCTCAGGGATTTGTAGCATATATTAATGCAGGACTTATGTCTCCGTGGCGACACACATTTAATTAAAAGGGCAGCAATGATGTCAGATGGGCATTTAGCCTGAGCATTTTACACATTACTGCCTCAAAATAAATGCACATTGTTGTATAATATTCCCTACGTTTTATTGGTCATGCATTACATAACTACATTAAAGGCTAAAGCTAACTTTAGTCCATCAGTAATAGTTTTACATCCTACTACGATGACTCACTGGCTATTTTGGAAGCTTCCATGCATGTGAAGGCATCAGGGAGTTGATGGTAGCCATCTAGACAAAGGTGCCAAGGAGGCTAATGCCTGTCTTTTGAGGACGACACCCTGCTGACCGTACCCACACTAAATAGGAGCCCACCAGACGCTATCATGTCCACGTTGTCGCGTCACGGCTAAGAATAGTCTCAAAGTCGTAGTGTTACCCGACCCGACCCAGCTCATCCTTTGCAGCGTCCTTTGACAAGGAGCTACTAATTGCTCCCAGTGTGCAACGGTCATATTAGGCAGTGGTTGCCAAACATATTTTGCAGCGTCCCCTTTTGGAGATGAAATGATTTTCGCCACCCCCCAACCCCCCAAAAAAATACAGTAATAATAAATAGTGTTTGTGGTAGCCCCCCCCCCGGGGTCCGTTAGAAGCTTTCTCTTCTAACTTGTAAGAACTATTACCACCGCCAAGGAGTTTATCTGTTTGTGTTCAAAATAACAAAATAATAATAATAATAATAATAATAATAAAGTTTTTTGGGATTTGGATGACATTTGCAGGAATTTTCGGAAATGGGATCTGGAAGACCTCATTCTACAAAATGGCAAAGACTGATCCAGATGATGGAATAATTCCAAATACTATGATCCAGCATATGGAAAAAATTCATCTACAAAACCAAAAAAAAAAAAAAACTACTTGTGGAGCTAATCCTTTCCATGCTCACTGAGCTGAAGTGTCATGCACTTTAATTAAAACTTGCAGGACTTGCCGACGTCTTGTATGAAGCAGCATTTCATTATTTGTGGTTCCTCTTTAATGTTTTTCTACTTGGAAAGCCCATTTGAGTGTTTGTATCGATGGACCCTCTGCAAGGATTCAAACATGAAACGAACACTATCGAGCTCCTTTTTGGCAATTCTGAACAACAGCAAGATTGGGGGAAAAGCATCTGTTGGCATTTTTAAAAGGGTCGCAGAAAGGACTGTTCATTTAAATGCTTACTTTTTAACAAAGCACTTACAGTAGTGTTCAAATAATAGAATATACTAAATTAATAATAGCAGTCCAATGTGACTAACCAGATTAATCACTGTTATTAGTATAGTTTTATTACTACATGGCAAACAAGTTACCAGTAGGTGCAGTAGATTTTCAGAAAACAAACAAGACCCAGCATTCATGATTTGCATGCACTTAAGGCTGCGCAATTGAAAAATTTGTTGGAAGTGGGTGTTCAAAAAATAGCAGTGTGGCATTCAATGATCAATGATCAATTTTGTAAAAAAAAAAAAAAACAAGTGAAAGAGGTGGCCCCTGATGAAAATAGTACTTGTTGAACATGCATTTATCTTTGAAAGTCTGAGGAAAATGGGTCGTTCAAAGTAAGTACAGTGTACTTTGATCTAAAAGAGGGAGAACCCTATAAAGAGGTACAAAAAATGGTTGGCTGTTTAGCTAAAATGATCTCCAATCTCCAAATGTGGAGCAAAACCAGAGACACGTGGCAGAAAACAGAAGACAACTATCAAAATGGATCAAAGAACAGCCAAAATGACAATGGCTCAGCCAATGATCAGCTCCGGGAAGATCAAAGACAGTTTGGAGTTACTTCAAAGTACTGTGACTGTTAAAATACATCTGTGTGATGCTAATCTAGTTGGAAGAATCTCCTGCAAAGTCCCTCTGTTAAAAAAAGCATGTGCAGAAGACATTACAAATTGCAAAAGAACACATCCACTGGCCTAAAGAGAAATGGAGGAACATTTTGTGGGCCGATGAGAGTAAAAGTGTTATTTTTGGGTCCAAGGGCAGCAGACAGTTTGTGAGACGACCCTCAAACTCTGAATTCAAGCCACAGTACACAGTGAAGACAGTGAAGCATCATGATATGGGCATGTTTCTCCTACTATGGTGTTGGGCCTATTTATCACAAAGCAGGGATCATGGATCACTTTGCATATGATAAAATACTTAAAGAGGTCATGTTGCCTTATCCTGAAGAGGACATGCCCTTGAAATAGGCGTTTTAACAAGCCAATGGCCCCAAACACACTAGTAACTCAGTAAAATCTTGTCATGTTGTTATGGAGTGGCCAGTCCCATCCCTAGAACTTGTGGGGTGACATCAAAATTGCTTTTTCTGAAGCAAAACCAAGAAATGTTGGTGAATTGAAATGAATTGCGGAACGCTGTTAAAGACTCTTGGCGTGGAATAACAGCTGGATGCCATGCCACACAGATGTGAAGCAGTTTTAAAACACTGTGCTCATACAACTAAATATTAGTTTAGTGCAGTGGCTCCTAAGCTTTTTTTGCAGCGCCCCCCCCCTTTTGGAGATAAAATGAGTTTCAGCACCCCCCTTGCCCGAACAAATATGGTAAAAATGACAAGTGTTTGTGGTAGCCCCGCGACAAACAGTACCCCCCCACCGTGAAAACCGATTCACAAAAAGAAGAACGTTTGTAGCAAATAGTTTTGTGTTTGCACAGCGTTAAGAGCGTGCATATCATTAGCGCTGGGTTTTGTATCTGAGAATCTACTGCACCTAATGTTAGCGTGTTTGCCATGTAGCAATAAAAATATACTAATAACAGTCATTCATCTGGTTAGTCACATTAGACTGCTATTATTTTGAACACTACTGTATATGACTAAGTTCTCTTTTTGCATTGAACATGACAGCAGCTCATTAAACACTGGGAGGATGCACAGATGCAAGTGCGAGGGGTTGGAGAGCCATCGCAGCGAGTGGCAGAGCACCAGATGCTGCCACTTAATTGGCCTGTGAAAGAGTCTCGCTGAGTCAGGGTAAAAAATGTACGCCGTCATGGAGTGACGCATGACAGAGCCATAGGAAACCATTTTGACTCTAAAAAGTGATGGATGTAACTGTTAAACAACACAAACCTGACTAAAAAATAACTCAAACATATAATGCATGGCGATAAGTACATTGAATAAGTCATAATGTGTCAACTAAAGCTAAACTGGGATGTCCCAATCCATACTCAGGTCCCCCTGAGGGGAACACATCTATAGTAACACACACAAACATTAGTCTTTTTTATCTCTTAAATAGCGTATTTACTCATATTATGTCTACAATATTAGGTAATATGAGTGTAAAGGTGACTATAGGGTTGTTATTTCATGTGTAGAAGGCTCTCATAATGTTAAAAACTGTATTTAGAAAGTCTTAAAGAGGTTTACTATGCTCTTACTACAAACACATTTACTTCTCTCACAAAACGAGGGATACTAGTATGTGTTCCATTCTTCCTCCTTGTGTATGTGTTTAATTGCTAATTCATGTTTTATTTATTTGACTTGTGTATTGTTTATTTATTATTGATCAATTATGTAGCGTTTGCATTTATTTTCTATTTCTTTTTATTTTATTTTATGTTATGCTTCTCTTTTTATACCATTCGGTATTTAATTTGAATGAACTGTATTTTGGCTTTTTTATTTTACGTCTTATTTCAGGAATTTTGGTTAGGACAACTGCTCCAGACTACACAGACTTGTTTATAAAAACACAGCACCGTTGCAGCATTTAACACTGTAAAGGAGGACTTTGATGCAATCCAACGAGCTTCTTGTTACCATGGCAACCCTCAGCCACTGACAAGAAAGTGTCTTTTTTTTTTTTTTAACCTTTGCAAATACAAAGAAACCCCCAAAAACCCTATCCTCAGCCTTGTGTTAATTGAAGCAGAAACACCATCTGGAGAGACACCCCATGCTAACATATTAGCATTGGCGCTAACGTTACCTTACTGCTGAATGGGGATCGGGCCGCCTTGCTCGAGTGTGCTGATCTTCACAGCTGAAAAGACAAATAGGCGGAGGTGGGAGTAAGTCACCCATGTACAAGTCATAAGTAAGCACCAAGTCTTTACCTTCAAGCTACAAGCAAGTCCCAGTCGATCTTTATGAGAACCAAGCAAGTCAAGTCCTGGTAACTTAAGATTTCGAGATTAAAAGTCGTAATATTAAGATATTTAGAGTGGTAATTTTACGTGTCGTTGTGTCATACGTGTCCGGGGCAGCATAGTTCTTCAGTAGGGAGGGGAACTTCCCTCTGGCTTCAGGCAAGCTTTTAATTATAACTGGCAACAAAAGAGAGCAACTGGTCACAACCAGGTTAGCTTGGGTTAGCATCGTCTCACCGCTAC
>QODF01000118.1:557606-573256 GCA_024372805.1 Oostethus manadensis | reverse complement strand
CCCCCCCCCCCCCCCCCTCCCCCTCCACACACAGCTCTCCGGTTCATAGCGGTCTCAGGCAATGCCTATAAAATAAAGTTACGACTTTTATTCCCGTTTTTACTCTCGTAATATGACAATCTTTTCTTGTAAATGTATGACATTATTGTCGTCAATTTACGACTTCATTCTCGAAATCGTGATGATTTTAATGCTTCATTTTTAACAGGCATTCGCCGAGACAGCTATAAACACGGGGGACTTGTGTGACCCTTGACCTGGGTCAAAGGTTACATTACGACAACGTATATAAACATTCACAAAATCTCACAAAGTCTTCTTTCCGGCTTATCCATGTTGTGTTCCGCCGGATTGCGCCAAAGTGAGCGCAAGCGTAAAATAAAGCTGCCGAAAGCCGACTTGTTAAAATACAATTATACAGGTATCTTTTGGATATTTGCAAAATACGTCAAAGCGTTAAACCAAAAACAAGTCATTTCAAGTCAATTAACTCAAGTCCGAGTTAAGCTTAAAGTCAAGAACATCAAGTCAAAGTTAAGTCGAGTCTTTTTGGAACATTTGTCAAGCAAGTCACAAGTCCTAAAAAGTGCGACTCGAGTTCGACTTGAGTCAAGTCATGTGACTGTAGTCTTCCATCTCTGCAAATAGGCGACTAAAGTGAGCCACTGACCAACAAATATTGCTAAAATGCATACCACAAATAAATCAATAATGGAATAAAAATGCAAAAAAAGTAGATATGACCCGTGGAAAAAGCCCAAATCCACCCAAGATGGCACATGCAGTCCAACATGGGCGACAACATAACTGTGTGACTATGAAGAGTGCTACAAAAATAAACAGGTAAAGAAATAGACCCCCCCAAAAAAGCTGCTGTTGTAATCTACTTTTTTTATGCAGCAGAAGCATGAATTTATTTGTTTTTACATCATGCCTGCTCTAATCCTACATCACGTCAGATCGGACTAGCCGCCGTGCGATGACAACACACCATTACTCACTAACCCCGCCTCCTTCTGACTCTAATGTAACCATACGCCCCCAAGAGTGTCACTTACTCACCGACACTGGCGGTCTCACATTTCTTACTGCCACTGACTCGCCTTTGCCACAGCAGTCAAGAGACGATGATGATCATGTTCCGACAGTGTGCGGACAATTATGATTAAATAGGAAATAATGAGTACATTTGGGGTGTGCCATTTCTTTCTTGTGCATGTTGTACCATTGCAAAAGTTTCCCTTTGAATATACAGCAGACACCCTCTAAAAACTTTGGGAAATGTAATCAAATGCCCATCCCAAGTACTAACTGACAAAATGCATCTTCTCAGCCCCACAAAAAACATATTTGTTAAGATTGGTGTTTGTATTGGACAGCAACAATAATTTCACCTACAAAAGGAGCATTGTAACGATGTACGAAAAAAATTTGCAAAAATGGCAAACTGCAGCCCACGGGCCACATCAGGCCCACAAAGCGTCTTAATCCTGTCCTCTGGGCATTTCCAAATTCCTTTTTTAAAACCTTCCCTCTCAAAGATGTAGTGTTATTGTGCCATGCTTGAGTAGACGCAATCTGTAGCTTATACAAAAAATCCATCCAAACAACACGACACACAAATTAGCCTACCTATTGCACATGTGGGCATATAAATAAATGTCTATGCACAATACCCATGCCATAAAAAACATAAAACATAAAAAACATTTTTTTAAAATCCTGCCACAAGGTATGCTGGGTAGCTTGTGGTACTCTTTCTCCCAAATTTTGCTGTTTGTCGTATTTTTGCTTAATTGTAAAATATGGCCATCAGAGAAGTAAACAACGAGGGACGTTAACATAATCTTGATATCCAATGTTTTATTGTTCATAGTTTGTATTACCTATCCAACATGCCCTGTGAGCATTTGGAAATAACAGTTTGAAGTTATGTGTTTTGTTTAGCTTTTAGTTTTGCGTTTTTGTTTCGTTGCACCGTGAGCAAGTATGTCGTTCTGGTTGATGACCCCTCCGCCACATTTTTTAACCCCATGTGGCTCACGACTCAAAAAGTTCGCCCACAACCTGGTATAGGGTACAGGGAGAAAAAACATCAAATTTGTTGTGCTAATGTGAAAAAAGAAAAAACATTAACGCGGTGTCGGCATTTACACTCGTTTTCAAATAGCTACCATTTGAGAAAAATATTTGTGCTTTCTGGCATTAGTACATAAACCGTTTTTACAGTGTAAACAGACCGCGCCGAGAATCGGGAACAAGGCAAGATTCTTATTTTAAAAATAGTTTTGTATGCGACCTGCACTCAGCTCCTTAATGATGGCATTGCATGATGATATCTTATTAATATGCTAGAATCATATTAAACCTCAAAGCAGAGACTGCTGTCCTGAGGATCAAAGCAGCATGAAATAAGAAGAAATCCTTGGAAAGCGAAGAACACATTGTGATAAAGAAACACTAATCCTTTTTTGCCTTTGGGAAAATAAAAAGAGAAACCTTATCTTAAGCAACTTCACAGATTTGCATTCCTGAGTGAGTTTGCCTCTAATAAAGTTAAAATGCTGACTTTAGGAGATACTTCTAGACCACGACCAACCAGCAGTGTTTCAACCTTGTAGATAAATCAAGATAAAATGCACTGAAAGACCTAGCAGTCCAGAGGTGGGGTGCAGGGGGTAATGTTAAGAAGCCAAATATGCCACTCAGGAATTCATTGTTTCCTCCATCCTGGGGAGTGCTTAGACAACATGGTGCCTGTGAAATCTTGCCCTTGTAAGCCCCCCCTTTGCTCCCTCTAAATTAAAACCTCCCACTGTGGCCAGTTCTCACATCATCAGCACAGCTGGATGACATAATGGGGAGTATGCCTGCGTTAGGCAACCTGGCACCATCATTCCAAATTTTAACCCAACACATCACTCGCATGATTAGGAATCATCTTTCCCAGAGTTGCTCTGTTTCAAAAGGAGGTGTATTTTTAAATGGGGGGGTATCAACAAAAAGAGCTGAGGATGTTTTCTGATGAAAATACATTTAAGAACACCGTTGGACTCACACAGTGTAAAAATAACACGACAAGAAGCACTCTGTTGTACGGTATTCAGAAAACCTAAACCGAGGCAAAATCCTTACGTGAATTTTCAACTTTAACTGGGAAACTCTCTAACCGAGGCGGACGCTAACCGAGGTTTCATTGTAAATGTGTATACAGCTGTCCTTCGTCACTTTGTGCTTCAACTTCTCCCACATTCCAAAAACATGCATGTTAGGTTAATTGGCGACTCTAAATTGTCCATATGTATAAATGTGAGTGTGAATGGTTGTATGTCTGCCCTGCGATTGACTGGCGACCAGTCCAGGGTGTACCCCGCCTCCCGCCCAAAGTCAGCTGGGATAGGCTCCAGCATCCCCCCCCGACCCTAGTGAGGATAAGCAGCATATAAAATACATGGATGGATTATGAAATAATATAATTACTCTCATTTATTTTTCAAACTGTGAAAAGTGAGTAAAGTATTCTATGAAACTTCAATTGGGCCACGTACAGTGATCCCTTGTTTGTCGCAGTTAATTGATCAAGACCTGAGAGTGGCACCACAAGGTAGGATTTCAACTTCCGGTGCTTCACTCTCACGGTTTCTCCAGATTTCTTTATTGCTGTTTTGCAGTTGAAGTATAAAAAACTCCAACTGAACTAAAGACATACTGTGCTCACGCATACAAAGACAAAGGCTCTGGTATGCAAACTGCCCTGTGATTTCCGCGTTAATGGAATCGCGGAATTGGTCGAAACAAAATTTACTGTTAAACACGGAGTCTTTCATGTCAATGAAAAGCTGTTATTGTGAGGAGAAGGAACGTTTGTGCGTGAATTATATTCCCGCGGACTTCCAGAAGTAAACAAAGTAAGGAGAGATATACAATGCCCGATGACAACGTGCACTTTCAAAACAGACAAGAAGCACGTATATTTTTGCACTGGCTCCCAAAGAAAAAGACCAAAATTTTAAAATTTAATTAAATTATTAATTTAAAAACAGTACTATAAAAAATATGACTGGACAAACAAACTTCTTTATGAGACACAAAATAGCCAAACCAGCGTGCATTTTGACATATTTCCTGTCCCGCAAATTGATGCTAAATGGTATTATTGACCACATTTTTTGAAACCCTGGATCAGTTCGCAGCCTGGTGTGAAGCGGCTGGAATGGGAATCAGCACCTCTAAGTCCAAGTTCAAGTCCATGGTTCTCGCCTGGAAAAGAGTGAACAGTCACCTCCAGGTCAGAGATGAGATCCTAAGTCCCAAGTGGAGGAGTTTAAGTACCTTGGGGTTTCGTTCACAGGTTAGGGGAACGCAAGGTAGACAGACGGATTGGTATGGCGTCTGCAGTGATGCGGACACTGTATTGGTCTGCTGTGGTGGAGGGGGAGCTGAGCGGAAAGGCAAAGCTGTCAATTTACCCGTCGATCTATGTTCCTACCCTCACCTTTGGTCATGAACTTCGGGCAGTGACCAAAAGGACAAGATTGCGGGTGTGAGCGGACAAAATCAGTTTTCTCTGTGGGGTGGCTGGCCTCTCCCTTAGAGCTACTGCGAGAAGTACTGACATCCAGGAGAAACAAATGAGTCAGAGCAGCCAAATGAGGTGGCTCAGGCATCTGGTCAGGATGCCTGCTGCACACCGTCCTGTGAAGGGTACATCCGACCGGTAGGAGGCCTCGAGGAAGACCCAGGACACGTTGGGGAGACTGTGTCGGCTCAATATGTTGTGTGTGGGTCGGTTCGTTTTACCACATTCGAATAAATTCGGCATATTGGCTCTTTCGTATTAATGTGCTCAACTTGCTCATTATTAATATTCCTCTGTGGGGGCTGTAGCTTTAAATCCTTCTTTCCCTCTTAATTTTTTATTTTCACCACACGCATGGCTCTGCACGAGGCTCCACTCTTTTACAGTGTGCATACTGCACCCTACAGAGACAAGAGGTCTCACTCCGTTTGCCGTTGTTATATGAAGCCTCTAGGTGCTGAACCGATGCACAGAGTGAAACAACTTCCTGCCTGTGTAAAGTCGAGAGATGAGGACAACAGACCTCATGACACAAAATCTTGTGACACCCCTAATTATTACGGTATAATTGTGTAGTAAGCGTGTCAAATGAAACAAACGGCTGGCTAGTAATACAATATGTGTGACAGCCTTGCCAGGTCTCACATGAGAAGCTAGCAACTAGCGCTCTGAAAACAAGCCCAAAACAACAGAGAAATTGTAAGCAAATTTACATAAAAACAAGCCTAAAGCCCATTATAATATGCAGACCTGGCAACACTGGATGGTTATGTCTTATTCTTCCTTATTATGTCTACTATATTAATAATATAGTAATATAAGTGTAAGGGTTACTATAGGGGGGTTAGTTCCTGTCGAGAGGGCTCTAATGTTAAAAACGTATTTAGATGGTCGCAAACAGGTTTTCTATGGGCTAACTATGAAAATTATGAATTAGAAATAGGAACATTTACAGTCTGGTTTGAAACCAATAACCATGACAAAAAAGAGGTACAGTCATTTAGATATTCATTCATTCGTCCATTTTCTATACCGCTTATCCTCATTAGGGTCGCTGGTATGCTGGAGCCTATTGCAGCTGACTTTTGGGGTACACCCTGAACTGGTCACCAATCAATCGCAGATATGATTCAGTGAAATCATTATTTGATTCCTTAACTACGAACCGGCTACATGTGTCCATGAAGCACTACCCCTTCAGCAACATTGGTGAAAAATAAGCTATTACTGGCCAATAATTCAGAACTGCAAAAAATCCAAGATATGTCATTCACTCTCTCTCTCTGGGGGTCCATGCACAATTTCACATCCTGTTGTAAGGATGATTTTGAAGTGGGTGAATTATGTGGATACAGAAATTACCGGATGATGTCCAGGGGATTGGGACAACAATCACCAAGAAAAACGTAATTTTCCTCGGTAATGGATTGAAATCCTGCAGTGTGTGCAAGAATACACCTGAAACACGAGAATAACTCAGACATGGCTTGAGAAAATGTGATATGGTCAGATGAGAAATTGAAATTGAGCTCTTTGGCATCAACTCAAGTCACTCCTAGAGAGATCCCGCCTGTCTCTGGACCTCAAACCCTTTCAAAATCTTGGAATTGCCAAGGGAAAGTCTCAAACCTTGAAGATTATGGACCGTATCTGAAAAGAGGAGTGGACCAAAATCCCTCCTGACAAGAAAGGGTTGACCTCTGTGCAGCTCGCAAAAAAGGTTTTCTCTACCTAGTCACGTTTTGCTTGGAGATCAAATACTTATTCATTTAAAGCCTTCATTTTATATTTTCAAAAAATGTTTTTGCATGGACAGGGGCGGGATTTAGCAACTAATTGTCCACAAGTCAAGATATCTGAACTACATGGATGCCAGTCTTCCGAAGCATTTCGACCACAACCAATAAGGGGCAACTCAGATGTCATTTGCAGGAAAAAAAATAGGACGCCCTCCTACCCGTGGCTAGAAATGAATTCCATACCATCAACCTACACGATTTCTAAGCTGCAGTCCAGCTGAGCCTCATCTTCCTCTTTAGGGTCGTGATTCTCATCTGCTAGTTCTGTACTTTCGCCTTTTTCAGAAAGTTAAGGACATCTGGAGTGCAGCTGTTGCTATGCATCACACACGCACATGCACACGCACATGCACACGCACGCATGCATGCAGTTGCCACATAGCGGCCTCTGCAGAGGTTAAGGGGTCAGGAGCCCTGTGTCCAAGCGCACCATTTCAATCTGCTCTAGGTACAGAGAATCTGTGGCAATGAAACGCTGCACAAGTGTGTATTCACAAAAATAGTCACCCCCCCCCCCACCACAATAGAGTCCCTCTTGTGTGTCTTCTATACAAGGCAACCATTTGGCACTCTCCTGGGACAGCAGAGATTCTAACTGATTGCCCTTGCAGGAGGCAGGGGGTGGCGTGTGTGTGTTTGCTAATTCAATTACAGCCTTATGTTCCCATTCCAATTCCATGAATGGAATGAAACACACCGAGCAAAGTCGAGAGGGGGGTGGGTGAAATAAGGTGTTTATGTTGGAGATTTACATTCATCTGACTCTCATAGTGGGTGTGTGTGTGTGTGCACGTGCATGCGAGCGTGAGAACAGAGTTAGTTGTCTGTGTCTTTGGTGGTTGAATTACATCACTGGATAGATATTGATCTGAAGGCAAAAGTCCAATACAAATAACTAAGTATATTTTGGGGAACTTTTACCTCAACAAAAATAAAAATAGACATCTAAAGGGCATTCAATTTTAATCAATCTAATCAATTTTTCAATCATATGTTTTTAAAAAATCGGCATCCCTATTGGTACCATTCCATCAATTGTCCCCAGCAGCCAATATGAACAGGTATGTGTGTGTCGTGTCCTCAAAAGTAGTTTACGACACTGTCATATGGCTCTCCTCCCGAGTCATAAAAGTAAAGTTTTCTGTTAAAGCAAATGCACACGGCTGATATTCTAATACCACAAAATAAAAACTGTTTGACACTTTGCATGAAAGAGCTCAAATATGAAAGCTGAAGTATAAAAAAGGCAAAATACCCCAAAGGCACACCATCAAGACTAAAATAAGAATTCAAAAGGATCTGTGAGCTGCAGCTTTATATCCTTAAAACAAATGCACACCCTGTTCAAGTGAGATTACTTTCCAAAGGACACCTGCAAAGGTATTACATTTGCAAAATTCCTTTGTAGCAATAAATAATACGATGAATAGCAGTGATGATGTCAGTTTGTTTTGTTTTAAACTTGTACCGCACAAATGGAATTGACGTTACCTGCTCGCCCTCACACATAAACACATTATAAGAGGACTGTCATAACTTTGCTTCTTAACACACCTCATACGCACCATGAAATAACACCCCTACTCACATTTCCCAATATAGTAGACACACTCAGAATAAATTAAGCCATTTAAGACGGAACTAAGACTCGTGTGTGTTGTTCTAAGTCTGTTCCAGTTGTTGGAAAGATGAGTGAGGCTAAGATAAGAAATTATGTCAGGGGTTCAGAGTTGAGTTTCCGTGTTTTCATTAGGGATTATATTATTATTGTGCCTGTAGTGGGGTAATTCAAACATGCAATAAAAGCCTTGCTGTTGTTCTCACTGAAAAATCTCACTAAATTAAAGGAAATACATGTGGAAATTTAAAGAGAATTAATAAAAAAATATACAAAATGTATGTTTGACAAAAAGCAAAGGCAATAGAAGCCAGGGTGACCATCCAGTACCACCCAGGCTGTTAGCCACTTCCCTCAGCAGCTCGATATGAACGTTCGCGCAAAGTATGTGCATTTTGGCATGATAGTGATGTTACTTCCTGTTTGTGAAGAAGAACATAGAAGAAGCAAAGACAAAACGGAAAAATAATTTGACTACATTTGTTTATTTTTCTATTATTGATTGCCTGTATATTTCCACATGCATTTCCTTTCGATTTTGGCATTCCTGTGATTTCATAGTGATAGAGTGAAGCCGTGAAATTTGAAGCATGGAGGGGCGGGGCATCACGATATCACCTTTCTCAACAAGCACCGTGTACTACCTGTCTTGTTTGTAACATTAGAAAAACAACAAAAACAAGCAACAGTTTTGCTTTTTATGGTTTTTCTCTTATTTATCCCTCTCTCCTGCAGAATCTATTATGATTCAAACGTCATGACCAATTGTACCCCCCAGCCCACCCACAAATAGATTGCAGTTCCACTGGAAACACAAAACTATCAATGCTATCTTGTATCGGACCACCAATTTGGTCTACTCAGCTGTTGCCATAATATTGTTTACAATGAACTCATCAGCTGCATTAATGCTGGCTGAGCAGTTTTCTCCTTAACCTCATTGCAACATTGGTTCTGTTACTGCTGTGTTGTGCAATATACTGTACATGTTAAACAATTAGGTAACACAAACTGTCCAAACTAAACTGTAACCTGCGTTCTGGTGGAAGACATCCCTTTTGGACACATAATGACATTTTTACAAACAATACAGACTTTCATCAATCAGTCTTGTGGGTTGGACAGGTAATGCCTCGTGAAAGACTTTTTATTCTGGGTCACAGCAGACCAGAACAATCTGGATCAAATCCATCTTTAGGCCTTCATGACAAAGGAAGCACCCAAGAGAACGCCTAAACACTAACCAGAGTTCATCCAAACAGAGCACAAGGCAGCGCAGATCATTCACAAAAAATACAAATAAAATAAACACGTCTCACTCAACCAGGCCTTCAGATTAGGATTGACCAGCCTTCTTCATGAGCTGCCTACTTTTATCTTCCTTTGCATCGCAGTAGTAGAGATTCTACTTCTAATCGGCAGTTTGGCTGGACAGCTGCGAGTTAGCAGACCGTCTGCCAGGCTGCTGCCAGACCAACATTCCAACTTAGTGAGCAGCTATGCACTGACGTACATTTCAATGAGGATAAACACTCTTATCATTTTCCATTTGCATTTTGTTGCAGAAGAGTTGTTCTCAAAATGGAAGAGTGCCTTCTCTGGGTGTGTAGAATGTAAAAGCTCGATATTTATAAATAGCATATTGAAGAAAACCATATTCTTCTTTCTTTTTCAGCTACCAACTAGATCATATTTGGACCACCTGACTCGAGTTGCCACTTCAAACCTGAAAGGCTAAAACTGCTATGGTTAGTCCAGTTTGGGAAAATGATACAAGGGGCTCATTCAGTGCACATGAAAACAAACTGATGATAGAATACAATGGAAGAATTCTCTATGCCATCAGGTGAACCAATTAAAAAGCATTTCTTTGTCTGAGTCGCATCTCAAGAGACACTCAGAGTGGACAAACAAAACACCACAAGAGGTGCACTGCCTCCCGGGAATGGGAGGCCTATTGTGGACGAACAATCAGGCTTCCCACCAAGGTCAGGTATTCTGTACTATTGCTCACCTCATGCACATTTACACACCTGTTTTGTTTGACAGGTCACACGTCAAAAAGAAACGGCCCCTGTTTAACATTTAGAGATAATTTTCAGAACATTTAAATAGCAAATGACAAAACTTTGCATGCAAATAAACTAGCTAGACAATATGGAATAAGAGCCACTAAACCACGCAACAGAGGTGTCATGAAGGTTGTCCCAAAGGCAGATGGTTGGTCTTCTAGGCGTGGCAACAACGTGTCTGTTGAACAACTCAAGTCTCAAAATACACTGCAAGAATCTTCTAGTATTTAATCAGGCATGAGGCACACGCGCTTCGAAAAATACACTTTCCTATGAGCCTGGGTAATTTCTTCTTCTTCTTTTCATATACAGTCTTGTACATCAAAGGTTTATCAGATTAATCACAGTTTTCAAATTATTTCATCATGATTGCAACTATGTCTGAATACAGTAAAAGGGTGTCACGAGACACCCAGTTCATTATTTGAGACCATGCACGAGATTGGGTCCACGAGAATGAGACGAGATGAGATTTTAACATTCATTTTAAGAAAAGTACAAAGACAAAATGATTGGACCAACAAAACAATGCAGGTGCATTTTGACGCTCAAAGATATTAGTAACATTTTTTTAGACCAAATAAATCACTGGTGTGATAATACATAATAGTAAATAATAATAATATTAATAATTAGGGATGTCCAATAATATCGACCCTCAGATTATATCGATATTGGCATAATAATGTAATATTGGTCGAATTGTCTAGCGCTAAATTGTCAACACAGGTTTCTTTTATGTAGAGCTGCAACGATTAATCGATTATTATTCCATTATCCAAATAATCGACAACTATTTTGGTAATCGATTAATCGTTTCATTTAAAAATGTACTACAAATATCCGGATTTTAGTCACTAAAACGTAACTATTTCCTTAGTCATCCATGAAAGCAGACAAATTATCTTTGTGTTTCAGGCAAAACAAGGTACACACATACATCACCTTTGACTTTGGAAAAGAGCTATCAACATTTTTGCCTCTTTTTGATATCTTGCAAAGCAAACCGCTGCAGAGATGTGTACGTAGAGCATGTGTAAAAACATTCCCACGAAACTACAGTACAAATAGCTATGGCTGTGCCTGTCTGGCGCAGGCCATATCATCTTGCTTCATGCATCACAAACAAGCCGATGCCAAACGCATAGCCTGCCGCTAAAGTTTATATATTTATTTATTTATTGGTGACGCACATGTAGCAGTCTGTGTCAGAGACTTGGAGATTTAAGCATTCGGTACCTTCTACTATCATGGGAAACTTGAAATCACTACCGAGCACGATTGACATGCTGGCCGTGCTGACAATGAACGTCAAGTCCGGTGTTGTCATCATGGGCATGTGAACATTAAAATGTTAATCTGTACAGCATTTTAAAAACTCTATTTTCCTCATAGGAAACTAGATCTACCAATATTACATTTTTATACCAATATCAGGCATCCCTACAGAAAATAACATGCGGTGTCACTAAATGCCAAAAAAAAAAACATTTACTAGGAAGGATAGCGTTCGAATCACCGCTGGGCGTCTTTGTGTGGAGTTTGCATGTTCTCCCATTGTGTGTGTGGGTTTTCTCTGTGTACTCCTCCCACATTCCAAGAACATGCATGCTTATTCCAAAACATTTACGTTACGTTTAATGGCGACTCTAAATTGTCCATAGGTATGAATGTGACTGTGAATGTTTGTTTGTCTGCCCTGCGATTGACTGGCGACCAGTCCATGGTGTACCCCGCCTCTCGCCCAAAAGTCAGCTGGGATAGGCTCCTCCATACACCTGAGACCCTAATGAGGATAGGCAGCATTGAAAATGGATGGATGGATGAAGGATAGCATCATGTGCCATACTCCTAGCCAAGGAGACTATGCTAAAAATAAGCCTGCCTCTTTTTAAATTTGCGATGCAGTGAATATTACTCAGAATGCCACACTGAGCGAACATTCCGTCCATCAATGTGCAAGTGCAAAATCACAGCCTTGCAAAACACCTTGTGTCTTTTCATCCTGCTGACTTGGTCGAAGACACGGTGTCGACACGCTTGCAAGCGTACGGGGCGGGCGGGTGGATGGAGTTAGGTCTGAGCAGACTGGAGTGGCAGAAAAAAAAAAAAAGTGGCCGAGGTAAAGAGGGAGAGAAAGAGAGAGAGGCACGCCGCTACCGTTTCTTGCTTGGTCAGCAAATTGGACAGCGGCTCCAAAGACAGAAGGAGTGCAGACGTCCATACATGCTGGAGAAGAGTAACATTACTGCAGTGTGTCAATAGCTGTTTGTTTATATAGCATCCCAACATTTCTGCAAGCTTCTTCTCAAGGTACAATACAATAGAAATTAACATAGAAATAGATCTATGGTAAACCCTTGTTGATCATGGTTTCAGACCTGACCATGATTAGTCCATTTCTACAAAAGGTAGGATTCCTTATTGAATATTTGTGTAGTTAAAGCGTAGAAAACCGACCTAAATATGGTTTAAAACATTACAGAGCTATCCCGCCATGAAATAACACCCCTACAGTCATCTTTACACTCACATTACCCAATATAGTAGACGTTATAAGAGCAAACAAGCCATTGAAGACATAAATAAGACTCGTGCTCGTGTGTTGTGTGTCTTCCAGAGTGCAGCTGCATGGCTCCACTACGTGGTTCGGAGTTGAGTTTTAGCTTGGGTTATTGTTGTGAGATAATTCAGACGTGCAATAAAAGCCTGTTGTTACTGCAATTAAGTCTGGTAACATTACTTACCCCAGAGAAGAACTCTATATATCATTTGAATGTGTCCTCTGAAAACCTTATATTTGTATTTTACTTAATTGAGCCATTTCTATGCTATTTACCTATCAAAAAATCAAAAGATGAAAAAAGTATCTCCCTATCTATTATATATGCTTAATCTTGGCATGTGCTGCAGTATGCATAATTGTTTTTATTAATAGTAGGCAACACAAAAAGGCATTATTTATTGTTGTACTATTATTTATTAACATATTTGAAAAACTGTGATCGAGTGAAGCCGCAAAATTCCAACCGGACAGTGGCGAGAAACAACTGTACAGTATAGTATGTTCGAGTAGTCAGTGTAGAGTTTGTATAGCAGTTACTTTTACTATCCACTGAAAAGGGCCAAAACACAGCCCTTGTTATCTAAGGCAGCGGTTCCCAATTTAGGTATCGCAATGATTTAAAAAAAAAAAAAACTTTAAAAAATGGTAAATAACTACATTGACTTTCATGCAGGCCGCACGGTGGATGTGTGGGTTGCATACTGGCCTTACAGTCAGGAGGTTCAGGGTTTGAATCTCAGTTGGTCATCTCTGTATGGCGTTTGCATGTTCTCCCCATGCGTGCGTGGGTTTTCTCCGGGTACTCCGGTTTCCTCCCACAATCCAAAAACATGCATGTTAGATTAATTGGCGACTTTAAATTGTCCATTAGAGTGTGAATGTGATTGACTGGCGACCAGTCCAGGTCCAGTCCAGTCCAGAATAGGATGGATGGATGGACTTTCATGCAAATGCATATCAATTTTGGAAATACGGGTCATTATTCTAAACTGTATATATTTACATTTTGTATATGATGATTGTTGCAAGCTAACTTTCCCCATGCTGCACGGCTCGAATACTATGTGCTGTATTTTGCCCTCTTCTTTAACCTCATATTTGGTCCCACATGCTGATACTATGTGGAAATGCACGAGGGTAAGATCTGATGACGTGATTGAGTGCTAATGTGCATATTTGTTGGTTCACAACCTCAAGTTAATTCATGCTAGCCTTTCACCACTCACATCAAACCTCGTACTGGTAGATGGTGGGTCTGTATTCATTTTGTGCATTTTTTTTTTTTACACAACACATAATAAATAAGACACAATCAATCGCTATGATGTTGGACCCCCACACCCCCTCTCTCTTTTAACACTAATGCATGAGCCTGCATGTGTGGGTTTGTTGCTATGCAAGTGCACAAATCTTTCTCATCGCTCTGCTGGCATAAGACGGAACTTTATCTTTGACTTTATTTTCCTGCCGTCCACTTCCGCACCTTAAAAACTGAATTCATGCAGGCGCAGCCCGGCTTTAATTCTGAAGGTCAGGACTGTCAGTCAAGCTGCCTCTGCCAGAGACAAGCTAAAGAGTGTCAGCTTGAAAAAAGGGAACAACTTACTCTTGCCATGAAGGACAAACGGTCACAAAACCCCATCTGCCTCTTGTAACCGCCATTTAAATCCATCACGCCTGTCTCTGCAGGAACAAAACAGCACCCTGAAAAATAAATGTCCCACCCGCCTTTTGCTTGCCTGGACATACTGTAGATAATCATGCAGCTAATAGAGCATACTTCAACCGTGGTAACAGTGAATTCCATCCTGAAGGAAGTGACATGTGTTGTCCGTGGGAGGATGGGTAGATGAGTATGATCGCCCCCACCCTCCTGTCTCCTTTCCAAGTAATTTCCCTGAGGGTTTACACTGCACTGGGGAGATAAGTAACCCAACTGAGGACAAGCCTGGCATTCTAACCCCCCTCGAGTCCATCTGAAGAGGAATTCGACAATGCAGCATTTGTCTCTTTGCCAGCTGGAGAACAAGCTGCGCAAAGGCATGCTGATATGACAGAGTTCAGGAGAAGACTACTTTTTATTTTTACACTGCATACTTTAAATTGGCCTCTGGATTAACCCTCATTCAAACAAGACACAAATAAAGCTTATATCCTCGTGGGGAAATTGGATCATTCACTAGTCTGACACAAGGTCCTTCCAGAGAAACTACCAGTTTGTGTTCAGTGAACTGGTGTAATAATTCCATTGCACTCATTGTGCTTCCACAAAGATGACTACTACGACTCAGCACTACCTCCAGGACTGACTTCCAACATTCCACTCAACCGCACAACTCCCTTGTTCATAGCAGCCGAGAAATGTCTTCTCACCGTCCAATTACCCAACCAGCGCCGCACGGTGGTCGAGTGTTTGGCCACACAGTGAGGCGATTTGGAAGACCTGGGTTTGAATCTCCGTTAGGCATCACTGTGTGGAGTTTGCATGTTCTCCCCGTGCGTGTGTGGGTTTTCTCCGGGTACACCGGTTTTCTCCCACATTCCAAACACATGCATGTTAGGTTAATTGGTGACTCTAAATTGTCCATAGGTATGAACAAGCAGCATAGGAAATGGATGGATGGACCCGATCTACCCCTGCATGCACTGCTACATATGGTAAAGTGGGTTATTGCCCAAACCTTGGCATTTGTATTTTTGATTTTTATTTTGGAGAGCAGGAAGTACGTTTGCGGCCTCATTTCTTCTAATCAATGGTGCGTGAGTGGCAAGAAGAAAAGCCCTTACTTGCTCAAGGAGAAGTCGCTTAGCACACTGTGTTGGTTTGCTTGTATAAATCTCCATTCATCCATCCGTCCATCTTCTATGCCACTTAACCTCACTAGGGTCGCAGGTATGCTGGAGCCTGTCCCAGCTGGCAAATCTGCTGCTGGTAAAGCAGCAAAACAACAGAAAAAGAAGTGCTTGGAACACTAACAGAAGAAACTCCAGAGCGTAAGCAGCTAAAAACTGGAAA
>QODF01000118.1:404662-544976 GCA_024372805.1 Oostethus manadensis | reverse complement strand
ACACACATATATATATACACACATATATATATACACACATATATATATACACACATATATATATACACACACATATATATATACACACATATATATATACACACATATATACACACATATACACATATATATATACACATATATATATATATACATATACACATATATATACACATATATATACACATATACACATATATATATATACACATATATACATATATATATATATACACATATATACATATATATATATATATACACACATATACCTTTATATATATATACACACATATATATATACACATATACACACATATATATATACACATATACACATATGTATATATATATATTCACACACACAAATCAAAGTACGCTTCTTCTAACTATATATAATATATATAAACTTTATACTGTATGTACATATAATGTATCAAATCATAGATTATAAATGAAATGTGTAAAATTACTGTTCCCTCAACATAACTCAACACAACAAACAAACATGTGTACACCCTTTGTGAAAATCTCCAAATTGTGCCCAAACTATCAATATTGACTTCTATTTTTGAGATGACAGCCATCTGCTTACACCAAATGACAGCCATGAAGACCAATTTGATGCTGAGCGCTGGCTGACTGTCTGACTTCAACCTCTGCAGCAATGCTGGCAGCATTCCTACATCTATTTTCCTTGGTGGACCACGGCTAGGCCTGTTCTCAGTGGAAGCTGTCTTGTTATAGCGCTGCTGTATGGTCTTGGCCACCAAGCTGCGGTAAATTTCAGCATGTTGGCAATCTTCTTAAAGCCTAGAACATCTTTACGTATAGCAGCAATACAACCCCAACACCCCTCGACGTCAGAGAGTTGTTTGCCATGAGGTGCCACGTTGAACTTTCAGGGATCAGTACGAAAGGGTGTAGGAGTGATAACACCCAATTTTTACATACGGGTGGTCGTGTGTTGAGTTTTTTTGAGGGGACAGTACATTTTCACTGTCTTCCAAGCTGTACATTGACTACTTTATAGCGTATCAACATGCAGATGTTTTTCAGAAATAAGAGGCTTTCAGAAATGGGATCATTATTGTTACACGGTAGGTAAATGTTTGACCTTCGACATTAATTACCTTTGATACGGTTTCAAAATATAAATAGAGACATTTCTCGTACTCTAATAGTCTTGCCCTAACGCTATTTGCATGAAACCTAGGAGCTGCTATAATATGCTGTGATGTAACCAGTTTGTTGTAAGCTTGCACGATAGGTCATAAGGTAGGATTTGACTTTTGGGTCCAGCTGTGTCGGCCATCGTGTGTCCAGAATGCCATTCAATGCTGTGATACTGCGTCTGTAATTTCACAGGGAATTGTTTTGATGGTTTGTGCGATTGCATTACCTCTCATCAGTGAAGTCCAACTAATCCAAAATTATATCACATTTAGACGGTGCTTTGTTAGGTACTCAAAAAACAACAGATTAGTGTAACTGAGGAAAGTTTGACTAAACACTATGGAAAAAAAGCTGTATTCTCAGGAAAAGAGCAGAAAAGAAAATCAACAATGCAATCACTTACCATATTAGACACTAAAATACGAGAGCGTTTCTTTATGAAGTGATGTGCTATAATACCAATGGTACCCAAATAGAGACCTTGTACTCTCTGCAGTTGAGTAAATAAGCATCGCCAGCCACTCTATGAGGAAATACAGTAAATTGTATGTTGTCCTCTGTCTTTCTTTGACATTTTACTGCTTCTCTTCTCTACACACAAACAAAACACAGACACGCTAACATAGCCGCAAAGGCAAGCTTGATGTCCAAAAGGTCCATGTGCATTTTTATGGGTTTTTTTTGCAACCTTAAATGTGGAAGTTCCATCAAACTTGGACATCTCTCATCTTGTTTTACTGTTTAGTTCATAACTAAAAAGCATGCCTATTCAGCATCTTCCTGCTTAAAGCTTCCACATAATGCACGGAGCATGGCAGACTTAGAATAGGCTGTTCTATTACTGTATATGAGAAGGGGTGTGGCAGTGTAGCCTCCCTCACGCACCGTGTGGATTCAACCGTGCAGGGTCCAGTCAATGCAAGCGTCACTTTAACGCACAACCTCCTGAGCATGGAACATCTCCTCTTCCAGCAATACGGACACCCTGAACTCAACATTCCCCATGAATGCCTAACCGAGGGGAAGAAAACTAAGTTGCAAACAATTCATTCATTCATGGCTGGCATGTTAACATGGCGGAGGCTGTTCTTCACCGGCCGGTGGATTGTAAAACTTGGCCCCCTCCGGCAACTCTCCACACAGCGAGTAAGCCCAGTCACAGCAGCCGCCGGAGACGCCTCCTCGGGCGGCGTGCTGCAGCCACGCGAGTCGGTGAATCCACCAGAGCGGACGTACCGGGCTCCACAAGTTGCGCGTCGATTTTACGAAGCATCTCAACCCAACTTCACCGCACGCACGCACGCACGCACGCATCCACACACACAAGGCGTGCGGCTTTCCAGTGTGGGGGGGAAAAAAGCCCGCTAGAGAGAGAGAAGGTCAGGCGGCTTTCGGCGTGTGCCGCAGGGGGAGGGGGCGCCACACTAATCCGATTGTTGCAAACATGCCTACCTTCACAAGCTCCGCTGGCGCATCGCGCGACGCACGTCGGCGGAGGCTTCCGCTGCTTTAGCGGCTACACAGCATCCGTCTTCTGGCAGGGAAATTTCCAAGTGGCCGGATAGCCGCTGCGTGTGCGTGTGCGTGTGCGTGTGCGGAGACAGCCGCCAATGTGCGTGTCTGCGCGTAAACGGGGAGGGGGCAATAATCCACCAGTGGGCAAAGAGGAAATACGTCACTTGAAATGGGCCTTGCTTTGTAGTCCATTCACACACCCGCAGAAAAAGTCATGGGTGTGGAAATATCCCTTAAACCATAATAATTCGGACTAATAACATCATCAATGTGTACATAAAACTCAACAAGAATGTCTAGAGATTCATAATATTAAGTCCAATATACTTAAAACTACAGTACTACAAAACACATGTTGAAAGTAAAGAGAAATGCATACTAAATGAAAATGAACACCATTATGCATAATATTGTTGGTGGCTTGAATAAAAAGGGCTTTTAATTTAACGTACAAAACCGAGCTGTGCTAAGTTTTGCTGGGTTTGGCAAGATTTTTGGTTTGTTTACATTGTTAAAATGTGATTATTCCACACAATATAAACAGGAGGCGGTAGTGAAATGTATGTCAATTTATTTAAAACACATCAACAAAGAACAAAGAAGTATACATTCTTTTTATTTGGGCGTAAAAATCAAGATTTTGCATTTTTCAGTCAGCGATTTATGAAAAAATTCGCAAATACGGTTACAGAAATGTAGAATACAAATAAATAATACTGATATAAATAAAGGATTTACATTTCAAGTAAAAAATAATAATGCATATTGAAATATATCCAGTCAGCTTCAGGGAAAATACGATAATCTTTCTATATTTTTGGTAATAGTAGCTTTTAATGCTTATTTTTCATGAATCTAGTACTAAGGATATACAGTGGTGTGAAATACTATTTGCCCCCATCCTGACTTTATGTCACACTTAAATGTGTCTGCTCATAAAAGATAGTTAACTATTAGTCAAAGATAACATAATTGAACACAAAATGACTGCCAAGACTTTTGGGAAAATATCTTGTGGACTGACGAGACAAAAGTTGAACTTTTTGGAAGGTGCGTGTCCCGTTACATCTGGCGTAAAAGTAACACAGCATTTCATAAAAAGAGCATCATACCAACAGTAAAATATGGTGGTGGTAGTGTGATGGTCTGGGGTTGTTTTGCTGCTTCAGGACCTGGAAGGCTTGCTGTGACAGATGGAAGCATGAAATCTACTGTCTACCAAAAAATCCTGAAGGAGAATGTCCAGCCATCTGTTTGTCAACTCAAGCTAAAGCGATCTTGGGTGCTGCAGCAGGACAATGACCCAAAACACACCAGCAAATCCACCTCTGAATGGCTGAAGAAAAACAAAATGAAGACTTTGTAGTGGCCTAGTCAAAGTCCTGACCTGAATCCCATTGAGATGCTGTGGCATGACCTTAAGAAGGCGGTTCATGCTAGAAAACCCTCAAATAAAGCTGAATTACAACAATTCTGCAAGGATGAGTGGGCCAAAATTCCCCCAGAGCGCTGTAAAAGATTGGTTGCAAGTTATAGCAAATGTTTGATTGCAGTTATTGCTGCTAAGGGTGGCCCAACCAGTTATTAGGTGCAGGGGCAATTACTTTTTCACACAGGGCTATGTGGACTTGGATCTTTTTCTCCCTAAATAATAAAAACATTCATTTAAAAACTGCATTTTGTGTTTACTTGTGTTATCTTTGACTAATATTAAAATGTGTTTGATGATCAGAAACATTTTGTGTGACAAACATGCAAAAGAATAAAAAGTCAGGAGGGGGCAAATAGTTTTTCACACCACTGTATATGTGTGTGATTTATAGAAAATACTTTATTTTGTGTAATTATTTCAAACCTATTATGTACAATATGTAATCCATACATGTTCTATATTGTTTGTGATCATTCGGGTGACGGGTAAGATGGAGCCTATACCAGATGACTGCCTTGACAGTACATGCAAGAATCATATTTACATTGCAGGCCATATACTGTACTGGTATGATATATATTTTAACTCTAAAGACATGCATGGGAAATGAAATCTAGTGTATTATTATTCAAATTCATTACGGTGAAGCATCCATTACTCTGAGTGTTTCTATTATTGGTTCGCTAGTTAGTATAAAGAAGTTCCAGCCAGTCTGGGTCTAACATTACCCCCAGTGAGACGCATCCTGGTTAGGATGTCTTTCATTTAGTCTCTTTAAACAGCAGGAAGTCACGGGACATGTTTAGTTGCTTATATTGCCTTTGGGGTCAGTTCCAGAATAAAGTATAAATATAAAGCAAGGGTACCCCTCTGCCCTCACTGCTGGTAGTGGACGGGAGTCAAGTCCAGCCTGAGAATCCCAGCAAAATTCCAAACATTCTAATGGAAGCTCCATGTTAACACATCTGTCGGCTACAATAATCACTACAAAGTGCACACTGTGAGAAGCAGGGTGTATCTGGGAAGATATTAAGATTTAGTGCATAATCCCTGGATATAAAAAATACAAATAATCTGTATGACAACACGAGAAGGAGCAGGAAAAAGATTCCATGCTATGCGCTTTCCTTTCAACAAGCACCGCAGGCAGGGGGTGGAAAAGACACAGCAAAAAAACCCTTCCAGGGACTGTGGACCAACCACACGAACGGGCAAGGTGTCAGGTCCAAACCTGTGCTTGTCGCACCTGCAGAGATGTATATAATTAGTGGGGTGGCGTGATACATGGAAGCTTCCGGGTGACGGCACTACATCAACAGGCGAATGTCCCCATCTAGTGGTTACGCAATGCTGTGCACGCCCAAAGCCACAGTTGGGATTTTCCCTCAATGTCAGAAAGGAGATGTAGGAAACTCTCTTACTGCAAATTTACCTTGAGCCTGATTAAAAATGTACTAAGAAAAGAACACTTTACACAGACAAAACATCAGGTACTCAGTGCATTAAGAATCCCATCTTCACACGCTAATGCTGAATTTGGATGGTATTCATTTGACAATGTTTAATATTGTCATATGCAATGCTAACTACAAAACACAATAATTGATGTCCAAAGCTTCTTTCAGGAGATCTTGCACAAACTGCAGCATGTCGCCTTATGCAGAGCCCAACAAAGGTCTTCCCTGTTATCTCAAAAGGCAGAGAAAATGGCGGGTCAACGGTGTACCCCATTCACAGTTATGCTTAATGATGAAAATATCCACACCTTTGTCCAGATTCTCAACAACCCTTTAATGGGTTCTTCCACCGCTCCTCTCTCTACCTTCTGCACAGTGCAAATGTCCTCACACCGCCCCTGACTGTTCCGTCATAACCAGTTCTGGCTTTGGCTTCCGTATTTGAGACTCCATGCCGGGCAAACTAGTTTTCCTCCGTGCTGATGTCTCAATATTCTGCACAAGCTCCACTTCCCAGGGATGGGTGACAAAGCTGAGCACCTTGCCACCTTCAACCCCCCCGGCCCTCCCTACCCGCCCGGCCCTGTGGATGTAGTCTGTGTGCGACTCCGGGAAGTCGTAGTTGACCACCAAGCGGACCCGGGATGTGTCCAGGCCTCGAGATGCAATGTCAGTGCACAGGAGAACATCCACAGTTCCCTTCTGGAAGTTCTGGAAGATGCCCGTGCGCACAGTGGCCGGCATCTCCCCTTGGAGGCGGACGTGATGTACCCCCATCTCCTCCAAGGAGTACCCCAGCCAGTTGACAGTGGAGGACTTGTTGCAAAACACCAGAACACCACCTCCTCCCTGTTCCTGCTGGTGGAGTTTCAGGTGATGGTTGAGCTCCAGGATCTTATCAGCACCTTTCACCTTGAGGAAAGTCTGCTTCACATGCGGCATCAGGAAGTGAAGCATCTTGCTCTTGATGACCACCACGCTGCCGAGGTCCGTCACGTGGCTGAGAACGTCCCCGACCCCGCCTGGGAAGGTGGCACCCACAACTAGCAGCTGCGCCTTGTGGGCGGGGCCTTGAGTGTCCCTTGGATGTCTTGAAATTTCAGTGTAGTGCAAAATGTCTGCCATCATGTCAGCAAAGCTTGGGTCAAACATGGTGTCTGCTTCATCCACCACCAAGAAGTTCAGCTCACTCAAATCCAAGCAGCGTCTCGTCAGGGCTTTGACCAAAGCACCCGGGGTCGCCACTAAAATATCCGGAATCCTTTGCTTGAAGACGTTCTTGATGTGCCCCACACCTCGCCCGCCACCCACAGTCCTTGTCACCATGCCAAACGGGACGCACAGGCTCCTGGACACGGCAGCCACCTGCTCAGTCAGCTCCCTGGAGGGCACCAGAATCAGAGCGCGGATTTTTGCAGAACCCGCCCCTTCAAACACGTTCTTGGTGAGCTGTAATTTGTGCACAATAGGCAGCAGATAACTCAGAGTTTTCCCACTTCCTGTCTCTGCAGCACACAGGACGTTGTGGCCTCTCATCACCTTTGGGATGGTCTGCAGCTGCACGGTGGTGGGGTGACGAATGTTGAGCCGCTCCAAAGTCTCCACCAATTCCTCGGAGAGGTGCAGCTTATGGAACGTCTTTGCAGGCTTTTCGGCATCCTCCTCAGGGGTCCCAGAAAGAAAAGGTGCGGCAGACTTGATGTTGTTAATGGTGAAATAATCCCCGTAAGCCTTCTTGTGCTTCCAGCCTTTGGAGCACAGAGGAGGTTCCTCAAACTTGCCGTGCGTGTAACCGACAGACTGATTCAAAGTAGCGTTCCTGCTCTGGATGAGGAGCTTGCCAGCTTTGATGGTGTTCAGGATGTTCGTGCCTCGGGTCTGCTTCAGGTTCTCAACGCGCTTCTGCACGTAGCGAGGAACACGAATGACGGGGATCTCTTCTGCGGATGCCGCTGTTGGACGAAGTTGAGCGGGGTGGACAGAAAAACAAACGCGACCGACCGCGGCTCTGCTAACTCTTTGCGAAGCCAAAGCCGAAAAGCCGACCTTCAGAGACCACATTCTGCTGCTAATGCTAACGCTAGCCTGTTTGCTAACTACAAGCTAAGTGAAAGTTAGCGACAAAAGAGTGACAGAAACATAAACCTACATTCCAGAACCGAGACGACGAAGCACCTTAGGAATCTCTACAGTTCATCCAAAAATAAAAGTTAATAAACGGTCAGAAAGCCACGAGAAACGCCAACCGTTCGCCATGCGTAACGCGGCGCATGTTGATGAGGTCATTCACTCGTAGTGATGACGTATTGTTTATTTAAAAATAGCTTTTGGCCTTTGCGTTCTTCTTCTTCTTTGTAGTTTAACGGCGGATGCAGACTGCAATAGTGCACTACCGCCACCCTCCGGTTGTGAATGATCGCTTTGGCTTACAGGCTATGTTCATATTGTACAATATGCTTCTCCAAAAAATAAATAGATTAAAAATACATTTCAAAAACCTTAAATAAATACATAAACAAATATAAATATCTACATTCTATTAAATTATGTTACTAAGTTTGGTGGCTTTTACAAATTCCAACAGATACTTTATTACCTTATGGTCTGATTGTTTACTTAGGATATTTTTTAAGCTGAATACCTCTCCCACATCTTTGATTTTTCTCTTTAGGTTATTTCTTTCTCTGTTATACCTTATGCAGTCTACAAGCACATGCTCTGGGCCTTGGCAGTCAACGTTACAAAACACGCTTTATTAAAGCAGAACATAAGCAAATATATACAATTAAAATAGGTAGATTTTATCGTAAAATAATGTATATTCTTCATACACTGTAAATCATTTCATATGTAAATATCCTGATAGATAATATAATATTCAAAACAGTAGTTGCTCTAATCTTTAGCGTTTATTGTCCGTGACAACAGGAGCAGTTAAAAGTAATTGCAGTTGGAAATTAGTTACTCTAAAAGTGAAGTACAGCATTAACCCTTAAACACTTGACTTTCTAATGTAACCCTAGATAATTATTAGAGCACATTACAAGTTGATGCTATTGTTTTTATTATTTATGCATACATGCCTAATCCATTTATGTATGTATAGTATTATGTAGCAGTCGTGTTGGAACCACAATACACATCTACAGGGAGCACACCCCTCCCATGCCAGACATCTTTTTTTTTTTTTGCATTATATGTTATCAAGGGGCAATTCTTGCATATACTTCAGAGTAGTCAGTGCACAGCTTGTACAGCAGTAGAGCTTCACTATGCACGATCAAGACTGCCTTTTTGGTTCGCTAATTCATTTTTCAGCTATATGTGAGTCTATATGAGACTAATTAAAGGCTCAAGGCTAGTTATTATGCTGCCCGTCCTGGGATTCCTAGGGGGATAATCCAGTGTTGCTACATGCTGTGCGCCACCGGGCATTTCAAATAATAACGTGTGACTAATCTCCTTTTTGTGTCCAGAGAAAAGAGCTTTTAAAAGGGGTTGGTTTTTTACTCGCCGCATTTTCTCTTTTGCTGGCTTTAGAATTGATGGCACAGCATCTAGTGGTGATCACGAACGTGCTAACTGCACCTACCCTAGTGATTGACTTACAATATCATCTCATGATGGTGGTTGTTTGGAGAGCTCTGGAATTCAACTGGGAAGTACTTTGTTCATCTGTGATGATCAAGAAATGCATCATTTTGGGCCTCTAATTTAGTCAATGCTTAGTTTTACAAAATAGCCACTAGAGGGCAGAAATATTTTTCAAAGTACGTTTATGACAGTGGCAAAAGTTTTAATGTAAGACTTATAATACAATACAATATTATAACAGTCAAAACATGATTTCTCAGCACCATATAGCCTTCCACTGTATGATATATCACCACAATTTATAAACTACTTAAATATATATTTGTCAATACTGTACTTATGTGTAACAAACAATTTTGTCCAACTTTATTACCCCAGCGGGTCCTTATCTGCAGACATTCTAACCACAGCACTGCACGTAACTTGATATTTGTTGACATTTAGCGAGCACCTGTTGCGTAGGTGCTGATGTTAGCATTTCTGCAGTGTGTGCAAATCTTTGAAAGAAGAGCAACACCTCAAAAACCAGTATGGTACGGGAAGGGGAGGCGAGGAGAGAGATGCTTGTTTGTTTTTATAACTTTTTTTTTGTTCCTAGAAGATCCGAGTATATCACAAACCATATCTGTAGCCGCCCACGCAGTTTGCTCTTGTTATCTTCACCTTTCAAAGGTCATCTGTGAAGACAATGCAGATAATTGAAATATGGCTTGGGTGCTTAGACAGAGGTGAAAGTTCAGCTGCCAGGTGACTGTCTCAAAATACGACACTGAAAAGATTATTTTAAAATGTAACTCTTTATATTAATGCATCTTTCCTGGTTTTTACTACACAAAAAGCCATATCAGGGCCACATTTGGAGGTAGAGTGAAAACACAGGAACGTCACAAAAGACAGTTAAAAGGTGTGTCAGAGACAATAAATGAATTGAGCATTCTTATCAGACATTTTTGATCTATTGCGACACATTCAAGTAAGGATTCACAAACTGCGGTACCAGCACCGCTGGCGGTGCGCGGGCTGCACCTAGTTACACAGAAACTGATTCTCTTTTTACATTAGAGTAGGGACATATACTTACAAAGTAATAGAAAATCAGCTAAAATTGCATTAAAATATATAAGCTGTTCCTGACACAAACCACAAGCGTAAGCATGAGTAAGACGGAAAAGAGGTGGCACTTGAAAAAAAAAAGTTTTTGAGATCCACTAATCTACAGTAGAGTATTCTAATCGATGCATGGGTTTTGGATATATGTATTGGGAAAGAGTAAAAAACAATTGTGAACACGTAGTGATATTTAAATAATAATAAAAAGCGTAAAATGAAGAAAATGTGTGTCATTCTCAAATATACCCTTCTAGCAAACATAAAATCATTTGAATATTTTTTTTTGAAGTAAAGAAGGCACAATTTACAGATATTGCATATAAGTGACGAAGCCTTTCGCTATTGCATGGAGAGAAAAGACCACAGGAAACGTGATATTGATGCTTTCAAATGTCTTGGTGTGCTGAGCGCCAGTCTATACGCCCACATGCTTCTGGCATCGGTGTATGTTGTGTGTGTGTGTCACAAATAAAAGCGAGTGCCGTTTGCTGTGTGTGCAGTTTTGTCTCGACAAATGTGCTTTTGGTGTTGTGCAATGCAACAAACAATGCTTGTTTCTGTCCGTTCTTGTATTTTTGCAAATAACAAAACACGAGAGATGTGGTCTGTCTGGTAATGCAAATGAATAAAGAATGAAAGTATGGCATTTGCATTCAAACGTTGGCGGCTTGACTACCTATTCCAGTATTTTTACAGCTGCGGAACCGACAGAAACTCTCGATCATGTTTGAAAACATGATTTACTTTTGCAAAGTTGCACCGGTGCATCGAAACACTTCATTTAGACAGCATTAACTATGGGTTGGGTACAAACAGAGGGGTTGAAAAAGTGTTACTGTTAGTTTATTTTAGCTGCAGATTTGCCTTAAAAATCCAAAGAGCTTGAAAAACAACCAGAACTGGACAGCCCAGACTAGATGAATGTGACCTAAAATACTATTTTTAGTATGCATTTCAGCGCACATTTCATCATATCTTGACAAGGGACAATACAATAAAACACGGGTACACCTTAGAGTAGTCAGTGTGCAGCTTGTACAGCAGTATGGATTTTCGATCCACCGGAAATGAGTCAACACACAGACATGATTGTCTACCTGAACGACACCCCACAGTGAACATGTCCAAATGGTGTCCAACGTGTCCCAACGCCGTAGTTATCTAGCACTGCCTTAATACCCTTGGGCATTCACCAGAGCTGCACACTCCATGAAGACATTGGATGTTAGACACGCTGCACTCCTCCACCCGCCTTCCCCTTGAGGCTGCCCTACTTAATTGGGTTGAGGCCTGGCCATTCCATCACATTCACCTTCAGCTTCCTCAGCAAGGCACTTAATCATCTTGGAGGTGTTTTTTTTTTATCATGTTGGAAAACTCCCATGTGGCCCAGTTTCCCAAAGGAGGGGGTTCATGCTCACAGAGCTCACAGAGTCACAGTACTTTAGTGACGTACGGGTCATGAACGATTTGGCTCTTTGAAACGACAAAAGCCGGTTTTCCCAGTTGGGAGGCAATTGAGAGCTAATTGTTTATTTTCTTGTCTTTTTTTCTATTAAATGGTAGCGCAATGGGGGCGGGGTTAACCACACAGCACACCGAGGACGAGTTTTTGAATGCCAGTACTCACAACTGTTATGTGGATGCTGCTATTTCTTTTTGTTTTGCTCTTTTTAATTTATGTTTTGTTGATTTGCGTTATAGTTGGGTCTTGTATTTTGTAATATTATATTATAATTGAGGATTTACATAACCATTCAAAGAATAAACATTTGGCATCATGTGTTTTTACATTAGTAATTCCTTCTACACAATACAATAAATTAATTTGGTGATAAATTAAGAGAATAAAAACATCTGAGGAGCCACCTGGGAGCCGAAAGAGACGGTTCTTTTTAGCGAACGGAGCCAAAAGAACCGGCTCTCTAATAAGAGTCAGAATTTCATCACTACAGTACATACTTGAATTGAGAACTTCCTTCAACGAACCGCAGCTGCCCAGTGTCGGCAGCACTCATGCAGCCCCAGACCACCATCATGCTCGGTGTAGGCAAGACACAATTATCTCGCTACTCTTTTTTCTGATTGTCTGAGTCTGATGTCATTTTCAGTGCTGTACAAGCTATACACAGACTACTCTAAAGTATAAAGTATAAGTCTCATTTCTGTAGTATTGTTCCTTGAAAACATATACTGTAATAAAAATGCCTGTGGAAATTTGGGGGGGTTACAGTCATCCGTCGCCATTTTGAATTTTGCAACTTCTCCATCACAGTTTTTCAAAAATATATTCATTACTAAATCGCGCTGTTTTGTGGTTGAATAGGGTCTATTGTGAGTAAAAAAATTTTTAAGCTTCACATCTTTTTTGTCTCAATTAACCATTTTGAGCATAACAATAACAAAAATAGTGCACAAAATAAAGGCATTAAAAGGCCCTGTTAATGATATGTAGTATTTGACACTGGTCACTAGGGGTCAGTAATGTTACTTTAATGTACGTTGAGAAACAACAAGCGCCAGACTTGACTTTTATTGCGGGTTTGAATGATCTCAGAACAGGCATAATAATCCCAAATACAAATCCCCAATTAAAACACAGGCTACAATTACCACACCAAGCTAAAACTCAACTCTGAACCGCAGACGTTACGTCCTGTCAGTCAGCTCCCTTACGGTACACATTTATAGACACATGCGCACAAGTGTTATTTATCCTTAAATGGCGTATTTGCTCTTATTATGTCAAGTATTTTTGGTAATACAAGTGTAACGATGACTTTAGGGGTGTTATTTCATGTCTACAGGGCTCTAATAATGTGAAAAATGTATTTACAAGGTTGTAAAAAAGTTTTTTATGCTTTAACTATGAAAATATTCGATTTATAAATGGAATCCCACTTTGGGGAAATTCACTTATCAACAAAATTAACCGTGACAAAGGAGGGATTACTGTACTGACTTTTGGGAAATACTGTGCGATTAGCGATTCATTAGCACAGCTTTAGAACAACGATGCTGGTGCCACTTTTGTTGCTACGCTGCGTTGGAGCGTCGGTTTCCTGCTCTATGGTTATCATCACACACCTCCTCTATATGGTGTATTGTGATTGTGTGTGTTCAAGTATACTGTAGGTGTTTTTTTTTTGTTGTTGTCTGTCGTAATACATGCCAACGTATGCCAAAATATTTAAGTCGCCAAGGCATTATGCATATAGGATATTGTGTAGTTTTTAAACTATGAGAGAAAAACGCATATGAAATATTTGAAGCAATACAATTGAAATCAAATCAAATGTTTCTTTGACATGAATTTCAAGCTAAACTGTGACAAAGTTTGAGAACCATGTTACGTATGATAGAATCTCGACAAAGACACAAAGAAGTGGTACAGATGCAGTGTAAAAACAATGCACATACGAGGGTTTGAAATCAAAATTGCATTTTGGGGAAATGGGAATCCAATCGGAATGTTGGAGGAATGATTATCTACCCGAAATCCCCGGGAGAATGCTTGCCGCGGCAACCAGCACGGCGTGCGTGTGCGCGTCCGCGCGCCTGCGTGAGTGAGTGTGCGTGCGTGCGTGCGTGCGTGCTGACATCACAGCTGGAAGTGCCTTGTCACGCCGGGTTAGTAAAAGTTGGGATCGGAGCTCCGCAGGGCGAGGGAGACAGACAAGCCAGGCCGGAGAAGAGGCGCTCGAACCGGGATTTAAAAAAAAACCCGAACAATTCCGGACCACGCGCTGATTTCACGACGGACTTTTTAACACGCTTCCGAGAAAACTATTCTTTTTGTCTCACATACATTTGTTTTTTTGACGAACATTGGGCATTTGGCCAAACTAAAGAGGGCACTTGGGTCCCGAATGAAGCAAAGTTCGGAAGGACGGTAAATGTTGCGACATTTTGACAGCGAGTAGCCCGCCTGCTTGGACGGTCGAGCGGCGGCGGAGCAGGAGGAGGAAGGAAGGGGGGTTTCGAGCGCAAAAGAGCCGAGCTGTCAAACCAGATGACGACGGCAAACTGCCCCGGTAATGAGGAGCTGGACTTCCGAATCATCTTCGGGGAGGACGGGCAGCAGCAGCCGTTGGGCCCCGCAGGTCAGCGTACGCGGCTGGTTCTCGTGCACAACTTCCCCCCCCCCTCGAGAGCTCTGTCGCCTCGTGCTCGTTAAGCGTGATGTTTACGTTTGACAATAACAGCAGCTGGCTGTAGCCTGCCATGCTAACTGCTAACTCCTCAAGTCCTTTGCTGGACTTGGTCGCTACAGGTCCCAGTCCTTCTTGACCGTTCTTGCCATTTCAAGTAAACGCACTCACACATTGACCCATTTCTTGCAACCAGACCAATGGTCACACATGTGGTGCTGTGTATTTAGACGTCATCTTAAATACTGCAAGTGTAAATCTGCTCACAAACACCGAGAAAGGTTTTTGCTCTGCAGCAAAAGTACGCTGCGTCTACACAGTAACTTATATATGAATTAACCCGGTCATCATTATCACACTTCCCAATGATACACATTTATTTAAGTGTTATTGATGTGGCTAATACTTGGGTAATACAAGTGTGACATTGACTGTAGGGGTGCTATTTTACGTCTACTGGGCTCTAGTAATGGAAAAAATGTATCTACAAGGTTGTAAACAGGTTTTCTATGGTTTAACTATGACAATATTCTATTTATAAGTGGAATGCCACTTTGTGGAACAAAATTAACCGCAATAAATGGAGGGGTTGCTGTACTGACTTTTGGGAAATACTGTTTGATGAGTATTTAATTAGCATAGAGTCAGGATAACGATGCAGGTGTCGCTTTCATTGCTAAGCTATGTTGGCGCTTTGGTTTCCTGCTCTATGGTTATCATCACACATTTCCTCTATATGGTGTATCATGACTGTGCGCGTTAAAGTACAGTGTAGTTGTTCTTTTGGCCAAAATATGCTAACTGCTCCTCAAGTCCATTGCTTGACTAGGTTGCTACAGGTTACTATTCTTCTTTACCGTTCCCTTTCTAGCTGCTTGTCATTTAAAATAAATACTTACATGTACTTAAACATGCCATTTGCTGTTTTACGCAGTGACTCACATATTGAGCGTTTTCTCGCCACTAAACAAATGTTCCCATACTGATGTGCTCACACATGTGGGACTTGTTACTGTTTTTTTTGTTATGCCTCCGCAACTTGGATGTCATTTTAAATGCTACAGAAAGCCTCTATTTTTGCTTGGGCGTATCTGAACCAATTCAGTCGGACTAAACCCAATTTTCAATGTCTTTGTGGGCTAAATCAAGGCAATGACGAATCGACCAGATTTAGCTCCAAACAACAACGTCCAAATGACGTCCACTGTTGGATGGGAACACATTAAGGATTTTCAAAACAATTTCAACAACAATACTTTATTAACTGTACAGCAGTGTTTTAACTGAGATTCACAAATGTACTGTAGCAGCTGGCCACTGTATAATACAGCGATATCAATATTATTAAATAGAACTACTAAGGGAGTGTCGCACTGTCAAGACCCGTGATATCGGCGAGAGCAAGGCTTACTGAAGCCACTTGAATTCATGAGTCGCACAGTTTATTTATTTTTCTGTGCTGGAGATTTTTGTAAGACTAATCACAGCTTACTTTGTGGTGTACATGCAGTCATTCTTCTTTAATTGTTGTCCCTACTGAGCTGCCAGGACAGAAACACGGCGACCACTTTTGTCGCTAAGCTGCGTCATAGTGCTAATTTCCTGTTCTGTGGTTATCATCACGCTTCTCCTCTTTGCCATCACTGGTACTACTTGAAGTTACGGTTGTGGTTTAGTTTGTTTCAAACATTCTTAACGGCATTACAATAAACACCAACATGGAACATGTTAAAAATACCCAAAATGAAGTAGAAAGAAGAATAATTAAATGCTAGCCCTTTGTTCCGGGTTACAATTTATTTGTTTGTTAACTTGAAGAGTTGTAAATGAAATTTTCAGGAATTGTTGCAAATGGGATATGGAAGAACGGGTTCAATTTTGGGGGTGATCAGATCACCGTCTGGATCCAGGAATAATAATAAAAAAAAAAAAGAAGCTTTCACAATGCGAGATGAGACCTTTTTGGGCATTTCTGCACATAACCCCACAAAAAATGGTCAAAGCCCTTGGAAAGAAAAATACAGGACAGGTTTCTACCAGGTTCTACAAAAGACTGATCCAAAAAATGTTTTCTAGTCTATTAGTAAAATAATACATAAATGCATATCCTTTAGATACTCTATGAGTTGACGTCTTCCCTGGTATTGAAATTGTGGTTGTTTTCCAAATTGAAAAGCCATGGCAAATCAGAATAGTTCTTTTCTATATGTGCGGTATGGGGGGTAAGTTTTAAATCATAAAGCCCCAGTGGTTTCAGAGAGGATGTGACTAAGTTTAGGATAAGCCCATATGACGCAAGTTTGCTTCTATGAAAAAAAAAAAAAAAGGAATGGACAGATTCTAACTAACTAAACACTGGTTATCGTTGGCAAGGTCTTAAACGTGACTATGGAAGTGTTCTTTTACCACAGTTTGTAGCATTTTCATAGCCACGTGTTTACAATACTCTTTAGATGGCACAGAGAACACAGGCATTGAGGAATATCAAAGGTTAACAGACTTTTTCTCTGTGGTCTGTTCAGCCATGCCATGTTGAGATGCTCATTGGTTCTGTCATTGAGTTGAAAAACCAGTGGAACCAATGAATGCTCCCACAGTGTCTCTTAATTCAACTGTGGAACAACTTCATGGACTTGCTTTTGGAGTCCTAAAATCAGTTTTTCCTTGGTTTAAAACTGTTTGAACTGCGGACGGACGCCACTTTGAATGAGCACACAGAATCATTTTAATCACATTTGGACGGGTTTGGCTTGGCGCCCAAAAAATAAAGTGGGCAGTGATGCGGGGGTGTCCTGTCCAAATCGACGTAGCGTAAAGCATGATCACAGTAAGAGTTTTATACTCTTTCTCTGTCTCTGAAAGCTTCAAGACTCAAGTCAAGGCTTGTTTTTGCAACAAATTCTGCAGTTTTTCCGACGGGTTTCTACAAAGCGTCGTCTTGTTCGCTTGCCTGCTGCGTGGGCGGGCTGGGGGCTGATGTCATTTCACTATCATTGCAGAGAATTTAGGAAGTATCCTGCCTGTATTTATGCTTTATATTTTTATTTGCCAAGGGAGTCAATTTTACCTGAACCCCAAGTCCCACAAGCCTTGCAATTTGCAGGTAAACACACAAGACATTAATATTAATTAAAGTCAAAGTAGCAGTGTGCAGCGGCGTAGCATTTGAACCTTTCTGCTCCTTCTTATCTAATTATATGGCTTTGCACCATTTCTTTATCATGCTTTGTGTTCTTTTGTTGCTCAGGAAACAGTCAAGATTTAAGGTGAGGAGATATGTTACTCTATTATTTAGATGCCTGAGCAAAATTTACTGGTTGGGATTTTCCCCGCAAATTAAATGGGGCCAAATTAAATTGCACTAACAAGTACTTCCATGAAACTTTAGAGTCAGTAGGAGTATCGAATGGAGAGACAGAACAATGTTCTTCTGTTGATGATAACGTTTGCTGGACCATAATTGTCCTACAAATTCCTAATAATATTATTGCCAACATTATTTTGACACCTTTTTTTCATGAAAGTAATGAGAATATGTGGCATAATAATGTGAGTTTGCCATATTTAAAGCAATACATTTTTATTTCTCAAGATTATTTAACATTGTACTGGAAACTTAAATAAAATACATTAAACAAAAAAATTACATAACAAATAAAAAACCCCAATGAAAATAAAATGGACTCCGTTTCATTTAGCAATAACTGCACTTAAATACAAATCACAATCATGTTTAATGACAAAAAATGGTGAAATAACCTAGAAATACTCTGAAGTTCACATTGGTATACACAGCGAGCAAGTAGCAAAGACACAGACAGGAGAGTTCGCTCAGTCTGTTTGTTCCGCTATAGAACCAACACGTCCAGGTGGTGAGACAGAGGCACAGAGTGGACCCTCTTGTAATCCAGCCTGTTTGGTAGCGGGAGAGAAGGAAAACACATCCATTTCGGTTATACCTTTTGGCACAAAATAATGACGCTAACCAAGGTTCCACTGTTCATATAAATGATGAATGGGCGGGACAAATAAATATTTAAGGTGACATTTACCTTATTTGAAGAGGTGGTTCTTGATGTGTTTGTTCCGAAAGACACAATGTGGCAGCGAGACGCCACCTTCCTGTTTTGCCATTAGCTATTTTGTGAATGCAGTAGTCTTTCTTACCACAATAATTTAGAATGGAACCAAAAAAAGTTGTAGGTACCAGCATTTTAAATTCTAGACATAATTGATGACAAAACAAGAAGATGGTGTCCGAGTAACGCTATATCACGTCTTTGGGAACAGTCACGGCTTCATTGAAGGCAAAAGCAAGTTTTCGGATTTAAAAAAATACATAAAGAACACAGTTACACACTTACGCAGTGTATTAATAACATGACAAGTCAAGGTGAAGAGTGTTTAACCTCTTGTTGTTTTTAACAGTTGTTCAGTTTGACTGTTAAAGTTTGTTGCAAAAAATGCATGAAAATACATCCATCCATCTTTTATGTTGCTTATCCTTGCATTAAAATACATGTGTATAAAATATTCATACTACTAAAAAAAAACACTTCTTAAGGTTGTACTTATTTTATACAACGGCATATTAGGGACACATAAAAAAAGATTTCGAGATCAAAAGTCGTAATATTATGAGATTTAAATTTATGACTTTTAATCACGTAAATTTACGAGAAAAAAGTTATTATTTAACCTCTGACACGTAAATTTACAACTTTTAATCTCGTAAATTTACGACTTTAAATCTTGAAAATTTACGAGTTTTAAAGCCGTAATTTAACAAGATTTAACGTCGTAATATATTTGACATTTAAAATCGTAAAACACAGATTAGCACAAAATAGGTTAGCTTGGGTTAGCATCATGATTAGCGTCATCTCACTGTTACCCTCACATACCTACGTACATAAAGCTAACTTTTCATAGGTGTTTCAGGGAAGGAAGGAAACTTTCCCCTGGCTTTAGTCAATCTAGATTTTTATGCTGTATATTTTATAGGTTTTATAGTAAGCAATAGATCACGTCAACTTGTAACTTGCATGCTTAGCATGTTTGACTTTGTATAGTTTATTATCTATCTGAGAACAGCTACAGTGGAACCTTGTGTGACTCTTGACCTGGGTCAGAGGTTAAATTATGACCTTTTTTTCGTAAAATTACGACTTTAAAACTCGTAAATTTATGACTTTAAATCTCGTAATATTATCACTTTGAAAGGAAAAAAAGAAGAATCTCAAAATCTTAAGTTTCTTTTTTTTTGATGTGGCCCTAATACGCCATGGTAGTTTTAGAACCACTGATCCTGAAAGTCACACGGTGGATGACTGGGTAGAATGTTGGCTTCACAGTCAGGAAGTTCAGGGTTTGAATCTCGATTGGGCATCTCTGTGTGGAGTTTGCATGTTCTCCCCGCACGTGCGTCGGTTTTCTCCGGATACTCCGGTTTCCTCCCACATTCCAAAAACATGCATGTTAGGTTAACTGGCGACTCTAAATTGTCCATTAGCGTGTGAATGTGAGTGTGAATGTTTGTATGTCTGCCCTGCGATCTACTGGCAACCAGTCCAGGGCGTACCCCGCCTCCCGCCTGAAGTCAGCTGGAATAGGCTCCAGCATACCCGCGACCCTAATGAGGATAAGCAGTATAGAAAATGGATGGATGGATGATCCTGAAAGTGAAATTAAAACATTTACAGTAGAAGTGTTACTCACTTATTACTTAACAAAACACTTATTTGTGGTCTATTCTAAGAATAAGAATAAGTCTTTTCTTCCTCTATGTTCTAAAGACACAAATAAGTTAGTATGAGCAAGCTAACAATGGACAGCACCTCTGTGGAACCATTAAGGCCGGCCCCTATTCGATTTAGGAAGCTGGTCCTCTTATTAGTTTATACGGTATTCAAAACTTTTGAAATCAATTTCTTGTTCAAATTGCCAAATAGAAGTAACACGTGTATTACTATTATAGTGGTGATTTCTAAAGTAAGATTTTAACAATGTCAAATGTACAATACAAGTGTAAAAGTAATAGTAAGATGCTAATAGTAAGATGTAAAAACATAAAAATATGTAAAAATCATATGATGCAAGTCTCTTCAGATAAAAACTCAACACAGCTTAGTTGGCAGTAGGCATGGGTCAGTTACCAGTCTCAAGGTATGCCAATGTATTAAAAAGTCACTGTTCCGAAATCAATAAATAGTCAGTCCTACGGGATGACATAGTTACTGTTGTGTTGGAATACGTTTAATTAAAAAACAAGCACAAGAAAGGAAATGTAACACTTGTAGAGTGACATCTCACAAAATATGATAAGGTCCTGCAAGATTTGCTGAGGTCTCACGTGAGATCATACAGACCTGATTAAAATCTTAAGACCAGTTGAAAAATTGCTAGAATTTACCTTTTGCACATTTGGATCTTAATGAGGTTTTAAGTAGAGCTACAATATGCAAAAGCAAGAAGGGGGAGTGTGACAAAAAGCACTATGAAAAAGTAATGTAGTGAAAACAATTAAACTGAAATAGGCTGTTTATCAGCTGATCAAAAGTTTAAGACCATCGCTCAAAAATGACAAAAACCTCTTCAAACCAGAACAAAACATTTCTCAGTATGACTCAGTAATGAGTAGCTCCACCGTTCTTGTTAATCACTTCAAAAATTGGTTTGGGCATGTTAGATTCGAGTGTTTCCAAGACGCTAGTGGGAACATTGCTGATGGCCATTTTTTTATAAACTTCCCTTGCCATCCATCCCCAAATGTTCTCTATGGGATTTAAAACAGGGGAACATGCAGGATGGTCCAAAAGAGTGATGTTGTTCTCCTTGAAGAAGTACTTCGTCAAGCGACTGTTTTGAACCGCAGCTTTGTCCTGTTAAAAATCCCAACTGTTACCACACAGACGAGGGCCTTCAGTCATGAAGGATGCCCGCTACAACTTCTGCACGTTGCTTTTTGCATATTGTAGCTCTAATTAAAACCTCATTAAGATCCAAATGTGCTAAAGATAAATTCAAGAAATTTTTCAACTGGTCTTAAGATTTTGATCAAGTTTGTATATGACTATATTTTACAACTTTAGGCATTAGATTTTAGAGGTACCCGTTGCTGTATTATTGTGACCATGATCCCCTCACCGCTCTTCTCAGTCGTGGGAAAGATTGAAATTACATCGCTGTCATGGTGGACTATTTTGAGCTCTCAAAGAGTGGCACAAGGGGAGACGACAGCAGGTTCTAGTGAGCCCATCACACTCAGTGCAAGAGAATCTCTCTCGTCCCGTCACGTCTGCTGCTACCTTCAGGGATTTTTTTGTGTGTTTTTTTTTTAAAACTGCTTAGACAATTTACGATCTAAACTAGGAGTGGAGTCAAAGAATGCTGTGCACTACGTCGCCAGGTGAGTATTACTTGGCACTCCAAGCAAGACTCCAGCCAGGTGTGCTATGTTGCTAGGTTGAGGGATGGTAGCAGTGACTCAGATAGACAGCTGTCCTGACGTCTGTTAGACAAGTAGACGCAAAACTGTAGCGGATCACTTCAGTGATGGGTCGCAATCCTGTTGTTCATATATAGAAAAGGTTCCTCCTCTGGGATCATTGCATGGGTTTACCTTAAGTCCACTTTTGCTAAAGTACCTATTTGGAATTTGATCAAGATCAGTGGTAGCTGAAATGTACAAAAGTTAAGAATAGAAGGAAACCCAACCAGAATTGTGTCTTCTTCAACAACCAAGAAGTCCTGTTGTTTGGTTGTCAACTATTAAAGCGATCAGGATGTTCAAGAAGATGCACAGAAATGTAGTTAAAATAATCTGGTGATGATGTAGGCTGGATGAATTTTAAAAGACTTTAAGCATCACCTCTTCCTAATTTCCGTGAAAGTGCTTAAAAGTCAAAGAGGTCATTGGTCAGACAGCCATGCATGAAACCCACATGTGGGACCAGACCACCACGTGGGTGCCCCCTAACCCTACTGAACTCGAGGGGTCTAAAGCACCTTCTCTGATGAATGAGACGTTTGTTTCTCGGGGGCGAGGCATGACTAACTATGTGAGGCATCTGTCTAGTTTAAATTTAGTGTAACTGAAGCTACTGCTGGCTGTGCTGCATCAACATATCAAAGGCTGTATTACACTAGAGAGAAAGCTGTTTAACTCCTGTATCTTCTTTCATTTGTGACTTTCTCCCCCACTGCTCCCTTTGTACTGTGGGACACAGGCATTACAGTAGTTAGATTCTGGTTTTATTTTAGGTAACAACTTTAAGCTATATTTCAGTGGAGCAAAGATTTGTTATTGGCATCTCTGCAGCCAATCTCCATTGATTGGTCCAATATAGGTATTGTTGCCCTCGAATAATTAAGTGCCCACAATTTTTATTTCTCACTAATAAAAAGTGTGTTGCACCAGTAAGATTATCACAAGCTGATGGTCCACATTCCAACTGGGTGCCTTGCGGTTGTGTGGACCCTACTACGTGGGTCATAACCGGAATGTGGACCATGTGGACTCTTAACAGCTAGCAAAACGGGTATTACACGCCAACTGTGAGTAGAGTTCCAACAATGTGCATGATTACTACGCCGATCATCATAAACACCCTCGACTACTCAAGCTCCATCCTTTGAAGGCTTCTGTTTAATGACGTTGTTCTTCCTATGTGAAGCAAAGCAGGTTGTTAATTACGTGTGCCAAACTTAGGTGAATCTGCAAGTTTGGTTTTGAAGTCAAGTCACAAATCTCGATGAGTCTGTAAAGAGACTTTTTTAGTCTTTTTGAAAAAAACAAATGAAGGCAAATATGTGTCAATAGGATCTTTGTCCCTCCCTGGGTAATTCGTTCAGGTGGTTATTTGGCACTCTATCTTTGTCCTGTAATGTTATCTCTGCATGAGACTGTTAATTAGTAGCCTAATTTGGCTGACAGCATATGTTAACGTTGGCTTAGTTTGAGCCTCTGTTGGCTGGGGAATTTTCTGTGACAACACAGGAAGGCTTTATGAAGTAACCCTCACTTAACATTACATAACACACAAGCATACAGACAAAATGCTGATTAAACTGACCCTAAGCATATATAACTTGTGCTATGTATCTAATACACATAGGCAGATTCTCACCATCTTTTAACATACAGTATGTTTTGCCCCTACTACAGATTGTATATACGCAGAACCCCGCTAGGTTTGGCACCAACCCAGTCGGGCAGGTTTTAAAGCCACAGGTGATGTAGAACCTTTGAAATACGTATGTCTGTGCGTCACAAGATACTGTTTTAGAAAAGTAGGCCACCAGCCAGCTCTACAGGTCTTGGAAAACAAAGCTTTACGCTAGAGGATTTCTTTCTGGATTATCGGGCAAGTTGTGTGGGTTACCATTCTACTGGGTTACAAACCATGTTGGTGTGGTAAATAAAAGATGCTTATGCTTAAAAGTGCTTATTCAGAACTGTAGATTCTCAACAATGGGATGGGCGAATGGAGGCCATCCACTGTTATGATTGGTCAACAGAGAAGTGTCACCATTTTGACAACGGGAATGGAATCGGAAGAACACAAATGTCACAGCTATGGCCATTTTGTCTGGAAACACAAGCTTTATCGTGGTGACTAAAGTAATGTCAAATCACTAACCCAGTTTATAAATCAGCAGAATCCCATCACGACTACACACCTTGGGGAATTGTTGTCTTATCTTGTGCTGCGTCATTCTGCTGTACACTGTTGCTCAGCAGTTCTTGCTGAAAGAGGAGACTACCAGGGCTACTGGACAGAATACAAAGCCTTTTGTACAAGGGGGTGTAAGCAGAGCTGGTTCTAATCAAGCTGCGTGCCCACCACAAAAGGAACCTGGGGTTAGGTTACTCTCTAGCTCCTGTGCCACATGGTTCTGCATGTGGCTAGTGTGTAACCCAAGACGGTCATATGTGGTGGTGCATGGACGTGCACACACAACAGGTATGTTTTAGAAATAGTGTTGTTTTGGCTGTTTGTTTGTTTGTTGACAACTGTTTCGGAGTATAAAAGTGGAAGGTTGAGAAGGTCGTCTGTAAACACAGAAGACATCTGGGCATGTTTGAGAATGTCACAGTCAAAACAGTAATGGCAGAACACAGTGCAGTAGGGGCTCCTGTATGAAAATGCACATTAACTGCTTTGTTCCTCTTGCATTATAGTGCTTAGTCTTCATTCACGTATACGCTGTGCGGTCTCTTGATTTTATTCTCTGCATGTACAGTATATGTGGAAGATAACTCTTCCACATCTGAATTGTTCTATGATTTTTGTCCCACTACACCACATTGTGACGCTGTTATTAAACCCAAAGTTTGACAGCATAAAAGTCCGACTGACTTGAAATTTCTCCCACAGCTAAATGTGCTCTGTAACTTTGCAGCCAAATGACCACGGAATGTGGGACACTTTTAGGGGATGAACAAGCAAGACCAACAAAATGTCATCAAGCAAAAAGTATTTGCAGGGGCTTAACAACTAATTGTTTATAAATTATTGACGATTGTCCAGTTTGTCTACAACTTTGAGAGCATGAGTTTTGACAGCACGGTGACAGTGCTCAGTCAATTCATGGCCCAGCATGCATATCACATAGGCTTGTTTGTTTTTGCTCTGTTCTACTTTAAACGTGGATTGTGTCAACGCCATTGTCATCTCTGTACATACATACTTTTTGAAATTCAAAACTTGATCATTGTTTTTGTGAGGTCATTGTTCTGTAAACCTAAACTTTGATTCACACTGTGGGCACCAGCATTAACATGGACAAACAGTTGTTGACTGGACTTTCTCAGAATGTGGGCTTGTATGTCACGGTCGGTCACAGGACCTTGACACACTTTGCGTGCTGTGAGGAGCAACAGTCCCTATACCTTATGCCAAACACTCACTCACCCCGAAGCAAGACTCTTCAGACTGTGCTACAGTCAGTCCAAGGTCTTGTGAACTTTGTAATAATAAACCGAAGTGGATGCCAGCATCACCAACAAGACTGCCCCCGTCGTTACTGTGACTTTATGGTATGTCACAAACATCCGTGCTTCACTCTCTCAGTGTGACCAAGCTATTAATAACCCAGGTACAGGAAAGCCTCTTAGAGATCTTTATTTAACTAGATCGCCTCTGTGATGTATGGACACTTTAGGAGTGTGTGACGCACAGGGCTTTACATCCAAAGCCATTGATGACCCTCTATTCTCTCTACTCGTATCTCCTGGGTGGCCTAGTGTCCTAAGGTAAATGGACTTTGACAGGGGGGTTTCCCATCACCTGCCCCTTTCACCAAGGTTTTTAGGTCACAAGCCAATAGCATCCAGGACCAGGTAGAATGGTCATCCTCTGTGTGACCCTCGACTTTGTGTGACCGAGTAGAAAAGCAGATAGGACTTTGGGTGACATTTAACTTTGACCAGGTAATTTAGACGTTATCGCACAGAACAGAATGTTTCATCATCTTTAATCCAAGTTGAGTCCTAAAAAGCCAGGCCTTAAAAGGTTAGTGCTCTCATGTCTACCACCAACCCAGGCATGTTGACTCTTCCAGTCCCAGCATGATTTTAATATGTAAATGATTATATTCCCTTTGACGTGTTTACAGGGAATTGTGATTGCTAGTGATCAGAACATCCCAAAATGAAACTTCGTCAACTCTCACATTTGTCCTCACTAGGGGTCATGGTTGTATGCTGGCGCCTAGCCCAGCAAACTTTTGGCAAGAGCAAAGTACACCCTGGACTGATTGTTAGCCAATTTGTAGGGCACATATAGACAAACAACCATTCACACTCACATTCATACCTACAGGCATTTAGAGTCGAACATAACATGCATATTTTTGGAATGTGAGAGGAAACAGGGAGAGCATGCAAACTCCGCACAGAGGCTATAATCACCTAATTTACTTGTTACCGAGTAAGGCACTTGTGACTATTTTGCCCTAAACGACCTGCAGTCGTTTGTCGTTGGTTCCCGACCTAACCGCGAGAAGTTAATTTTTGCGAAGCAGGATTCAGTATGAATAAATTGAATATTTTTTTCAGTATAAAAAAACCCGTTCGACTGTCTAAATACCGGGTTTGCCATTTTTACCGCCCTACTGCTTAATATATAGACTGACATTTTAGGATTGACAGCGTTCTTCCTGGTAACTACAGTTCGGTCTTATCAATGTAATGTTACTGACACCTAGAGACCAGTGTAGAATCCTACTCTGCTGCCGTTGTTTATGGTTAACGGGAGCTTCATGATATATTGCTTTATTAAAAAAACTGAGAACACATGCAGTGAACATTCACACAGGAGCTGCTGTTGGCCACTCTCTACACTACAAATCCGCTGCTAGCACTCAGTTAACAGTCACCTCTAGCCAGCTAAAGTCACAGACCTCGGTTCCCAGGCCCCAGGCTTCCAACGTTTCTTACAGGCACACACAAGTCACATATACTGTACTATACTTCATATCACGTCTTTTGAATGGCTTATATTTATATTTTTGTTCATGTTGCCATTTGGTATGCTTGTAAATGCTCAATTTAGGCCATGAATACATACAATTTGCTTAAATAGGCAAACATTTTTATTCAATCCTGAAACAGCATTTATTTATCAATTAATGATTGTTTTGTAAAACTGCTGATATTGATATGAGGGCATGATGTTTGAAGCGCGGTGTAGCAAGAGACAACTGTATATTTAATCAATATGGAGCAGATGTTATTCACGCTTCATTTTTATTTTGTTTGTTGTGCTGTACTTCTCTCATTCACACTTTCCTGTCATTCCTGTTATTGTGAAATTTGCAGATCTTTCCTTTTCAAGCGTTCTCTTCCTCTTGCCACTGTTTGGTGTGTGAGTGTGTTGTGTGTGTCATTCCAAGTCTGTCAGTCAGATGCTGTCGTCAGAGGATCCAATACTGGGTCTTGTGACATGCAGCCGGTCACAGCGTGTAGCTGAACAACTATAAATATAAAAGCTTGCTGCTGCTCCTGCTGTTAGCAAGCTGTGCAGAGGTGGGGGCAGAAGACATTTTCCCTCTTTATACTCAATATCTAAATTGACAGACAATGGTGGAAATAAATACATGTTGGGAAATTAACCACAACATGTTTTTTGTTGTATGTTTGCTCCTTAATCAACATACAACACAAAACACAAGGAGTTTTAAAGAACAAACAGTAGTGGTAGTATTTTTTATTGGTACATGGCAAACAAGCTACCAGTTGGTGCAGTGGATTTTCAGAAAACAAACAAGACCTAGCATTCGTGATATGCACGCTCTTAAGGCTCTGCAATTGGGCAATTAGTTGAAACGGGGGTGTTAAAAAAAATAGTAGTGTCTGCCGTTGACATTCAATCAATTCAAATCAATTTTGTGCAAAAGCAGGCGTGAATCAGGTGGCCCTTATTTAGGGGTGAAACCAGCACTTGTTGAACATGCATTTCTCTTCGAAAGCCTGAGGAAAATGAGTCGCCGCAGCAGTTCAAGGTGTGTTTGGTAATGATTAGTCAGTATAATCTTTAATAGGTTACACTGTCTAATTTTACACTCTCTAATTTTGTTGTACTTGTGACGAATATGCAAATGCTCTTAGACACTTATTGCCCACCTTGCAAAAACCCTCATTAATGACCATTGTGAGCAGCATAACTCAAAACCTATGTCACAGATTTTTGCATTATTTGTGAGCAAGTACAAAGGCAAGATGTACGTTAGGTTGCAAAAACGACCCAACACATTTCCACAGAATCTTGTAGAGTGGTGTCACAAGTGCAAAAGAGATGCTAGAAGAAGAAGCAGTCTACTAAACTATCGACTAGGGCTATTGGCGATTGAACTAAATTGTGCATTTTCAAAAGGCAAAGGAAGACAGACCGGACTTCTACTTTCAATAGTGATTGTCCTGCTCGCTGACATATACAGAACATTGTATTTAATTAACAGGGGAGACAACTCAGTCATCTTGTGTCCACTCTCGAGTTTTTCTTGCATGCAACATTAAACAAGCTGCTGAACCTCCCTACTATGTAAAATTATTGGTCAGTCATGGTCGATGTCTGTTTGCATTTGACATGTGATGAAATTTGTGGATGGAATTACTCCTAATAGGTAGTGCAGAGTGCATTCAGTGGAAGTTTATCAATAACCAATAACAGTGAAGCCAATGCGGACAATGGTCTCTTGCCTCTTTGTTTTTGAGCACGTGTGTTTGTGTGTGCTGCCTGCGCTGAATGACTTTCGGTATAAATAGCCTGCCAGTGCTAGTCGTGATGACAGCTGACAGCACGCACCGTTGTGTGAATTTGTTTCCTGAGTAGCGTTGTTCATCGGTTATCCCTCTTGGAATAATGCCAGTATGGCAGGCTGCTACCCAGCAACACTCTTGCCACAAATTTCCAGAAACTGGGATCAGTGACTCAAAGATGTTCCGGGCACAACTGCACACAGGTGGATTGAATGTGGTGCTGTTCCTTTTTGGTGTGAGTTACTGTTAGAGGAAATATAGTATCAGGAACAAAAGTATTGCTGTGTCGTACGGTGGATGTTTTAAGTTTTTTTCCGGAATGCTGGTAAGAATGCCAGTTTGTTTGATTTTTGTAACACTTCTCATACTTTCCTCAAAATGATTACCGTGTTTTTTTACTTTAAAGCTTCCATTTTTCCACAGTTTCTTCTTATTTTTTTACTTTTGGAAGTAGTGGTTACGATGTATGCCTCACAGTCAGGAGATGCCGAGAAGAAAAATGTCTCCTGGAGATCATAAATTTCTCTTGGCAATTAATAAAGTATCTATGCATTTATCTATCTTCCGTGCATAGTATGTGATCTTTAAAAACACTACCAGGTGTGAGAATGTAGCTGGCATACACACTTTTTGGAGACTACACACTATGGAGACGGGCAAAAAGACGATGCAGATTAAGTGGTAAAGTTAAATCATATGTTAGAAATAAAAATGCAATTTGTAGTCAATAAAGATGTGACCATAATTGCATAAAAGCATCATGCGGTTATTGACTTAAAAGCATTTGTGGAACGTGTTGCTGTTTGACATGATACTGACAGATATCATTTGTCAGTTTTTATAAACACAATTACACACCAGTATAGTATCTGGACTAAAAGATAAAAGAAAAACACAATGCAGTTCTTGAAAATTTTGTCACTTTATTTTATCACAAGAATAAAAAATATCCTCAGGTTGTTAATTTTTAACTTCTTGTATTTTCAGATCTGGAGCCTGACAACAACACATCTTTCTACATCCTAAATGTGGGGCAGCCTCAGTCATTGGTCTCAAACCACCAGTCCATGGGCCTCCCTCGCCATGGCATGCAGTCGCACTCCCCGATCATCAGCACTTCCCCAAGTCGCCATCAATCACACAAACAAGGATCGGTGCCCCCAAGTTATGAGCTACAAGACTCCAAGTACAGCACCTCCCCCTTGGTCCCTTCAGCTCCGGTGGAGGCACCAAAAGCCTTTGAGTGTCCCAGTATTCAGATCACCTCCATCTCCCCGAGCTGCCAGCAGGAGATGGATGCCAATGAACAAGATCTGAGAGCAAATGGCCCTGACGGGGACTACCACAGTGACAGACCCCTGTCCAGAGACCACTTGTATTTGCCCCTTGACCACTCATACCGGGACTCCTCTCTCAGCCCTAGCCCATGCAGCAGCCTCTCGTCTAGGAGCTGGTTTTCTGACGCCTCCTCTTGTGAATCTTTTTCACATGTTTACGACGATGTTGAGTCTGAACTTAATGAAGCAGCTGCTCGCTTCACTTTGGGCTCTCCGCTGACGTCCCCAGGCTGTACTTCGCCTCAGGCTGGCGTTGGGAATCTGGAGGAGCCATCTCAGTGGCAGCATCATCACCCCTCCTTTGCCCACCACTCCCACTCCATCAGTCTGTCACCTCGACAGTCCCCCTGCCACTCACCACGCACCAGTGTCACTGATGAGAACTGGCTTAGCCCACGGCCACCATCTAGGCCCTCCTCACGTCCCACCTCACCCTGCGGGAAGAGGCGGCACTCCAGTGCGGAAATCTGCTACCCTGGCTCAGTGTCTCCACATCACTCACCTTCACCTACGCCGGGACCTTCACCTAGGAGCAGTGTGACAGAGGACACCTGGGCTGGCAGTCCCTCTGTAGGCATGTCGCCTTTCCAGTGCTGCCAATCTGAGGCAGACATCCCATCCAAAACAAGAAAGACCTCACAGGACAGAACGGTTATGCAGACAGCAGCAAAAGGAGAACTGGGGCTCGATGACCAAAGAAATATGCCTCCTAATCTAGACTCCCCCTCAGACGAGGCCCTACACAGCCTGAAGAAGGACGGACCCGGGGAGCAGTTTCTCTCCGTGCCCTCACATTTTTCATGGAATAAACCCAAGCCTGGACACACGCCCATATTCAGGTAACTGTTACCTAATGTAAAAGACAATAAAAGTGTTGTAGTTAAAACTTACAAGGAAGTCAAGCAAAAACAGCGTATTTGTGCAGATGTTGTAAGCAGTAGGGTGGATTAAATATTGATATTGCAATGCATCGTATCGTTGTCTCTTACAATACACTATTAAATATTGATATTGTAGATACCAAGTATAGAGATGAGCACTTTATGACAATGTTGACTTTTTAAACATGATCAACATATTCCAATGCCAATGAAAACGACATCTGACATTGGGGTGTACCACAGAAAATGTTATTTTTAAGCAGTATATCTACCAAAAAGACATACACAAATATCTATTTTAAGTTAAGTTGTTTGGCAAGAAGTCTGCAGTCAGTTCTCCAATGTGTGCACCAGATGAAGAAACGACCTTCTGTGTCGGAACTGGCCCTAGTGCTGTAAAACAGCACGGGGTACATGTGGTAACAAGGGCCACAACCTCCAATAATACCCTCACGATTGTGCTCACGAACAAATGCAGAGACATAACACATATTCTACTCACTATATATATGCGGTACACAAAACAGACAAAAGTTGATTCAGTATTTTGGTCTTCTCAGCCTTCTATTGCAGATATAACCAAAAAAGCTACGTCAGACATTAAATGGGTAGGTTTAGCCTTCAGAAGATTTCTTGGTCAGGACAGGCATCTAGCTAAACTGCCTTGGTTGGCCATTGGGAAAACTGAATTAATAAATAGTTTTTTTGGATAGTATTTGTAATGAGGTGGGAAAAATTTTAATGTTCTGATATCAAACCAGTGTGGTATTGAGCAGAATAATGCTCAATTCTCCATAGCTGACTTCATGCTGTCTCAACAAATTATTTGAGACTGAATCAACAGCGCTGCTGCTGGTTGCAACCAAGGAATCAATTTTGCCAACAACAAGCAATTCCACACAATTAATAATAATATAATTAGTTAGATAAATGCTATACTCATCTCAAGTCACAACTGTACAATCCCGCAAATTACCAGTCAAAAGTTTTTCCAGTTAATTATTAAAATTCAAGTCGTTCAAGTCCAATGAATAGCTTGAATTAGTACAACAATAAGTGGTGAAGTGCTAGCGGTTAAGAAAAAGACTGAAAATGATCTATTTTTCAAAATTAAAGATGGGTAAACAATTTCTGCAGAAATGGAAAAATAATTGCTACAGGTGTTCCAAGTTCTGGAGTACTTATTACCTCATCTGACTGCATAAAAGCAGTGTTTGGAACACACTGTGTGCTACTACACCCTTGTGAGCATCAATTGAACAGTATTGCACAAAAGAAAGTAATTTGTTGCTACAAAAATGGCAATAACATGCAATTATAACAATAAAATATGTAGGTTTTCCCTCCAGAGAAATTGGAGTGTTCTAAAACTTTTTATTGGTAGTGTACCTACATTACTAAACTAAATACATTACTAAAAATGTCATATATTTTGACAGAAATGTTTAATAGTTTAATGTCACACTGAGTTTAACATAACTGGTATGCAAATGAGTAAAAGCAACATTTACATTTAACTTTGTGCTACCATATTTAAATATTGTTTCTTGACTGAGCAGTGCTGCACAAATAACCTTTAGATATGGGACACTATGCAAAAAAACTGACACATAGTCGTTTAATTGAGAAGTTAGGATGTCATCAGCCTTCAAATTTAGCCCCTGAATTGGGACAATACAACTGCGACAAATTTAGTCCATTAAACCCTTATTAGTAAGCAACCTTGAACTACAAATTGGACAACATGGAGTAAACATGGTGCAGCTAGACTGTTTGAAATGAACCTCAGTGCTTGGTGAAGAACACCAGTAGGATGATTCATGTTTAGGCACTAGGTTGTGAGAGTGTGATTAGACCGTCACACTTTACTGTAAGACTTGGACAACTGAGAAAGGTTTTGCTAAAGCAACCCATAGGGCACCCCACTTGTCTCGACTCACATTTCATCTGTGCTTCTCCACTCATGTTACCCTAGCAGCCACACTTCCTGAGGTGGTTATGTCAAAGATCCTGTCAGGAAAGCTTAAGAAACCACCACTACAGCTGTGACGTGCGTGCTCACTGACTGTACTGTCTTGTTGAAACATGGACACAGGGTAACAACTAGTGGTTCTCCTTGGCTAAGTCTGGTGTTTATCTGACCCATCCACCACCCTGAACACCACAGGGACTGTCTTACTATATTTAGATATCATCACATTCCCTTCTTTAACTTGCTTTGTGCTATAGTCTGCATGTCTAGATGACTACTTTTAGAAAAAAAGCTTCTATAATTTATGTTGTACATGACATGCGATAACTGTAACTATGTTCAACCTCAAACCTAAAAATCAGTAATAGTTGTCTTCAATGGGGTTGACAAAAGTGATTCATAACTCTTAATTACAAAATGTTTAGGAGATTAGATGATTTAATGCACTTGAATCGAGAGACCCAGTTCCCCAGTTGAGAGGGACATTTTTTTCAAGTGCAGCTGTTCAAATATGATTGTGGTGACACAGATTAAAAAAATGGGGGAAGAGAGAAGGATAAACACACAATGCCAGCTAGTGTGGCACATTACGCATGAAGTACTGCATGTTGTACAACAAGCAGTCAGACACTATGTTGCTGTTACTGCACACATGGAGCAGCTAATAACTCAAACAAAACGGGGGCCTAAGACAAGTTATTGTTCAACACAATCCATTGCGGGAAGCTGGGGTGTTTAATTCAAAATGAATCAAATCAATACATTCTCCCAAAGGTATTGAGCTCAATAATGAAAAAGAGAAGTATTTTGTTGTCCACATCAGAATCGAAATGCTGTTCATCGTTCTCCATGAACCAGAAACTAACCTCCTAACTAAAGTAGACAGATTTGTCCCTCTACGATGGCCTCTTTCGCTTTGATTAAAAGGAGGTCTGGGTCTTGAAGGAGGTCTGCGCTCTATTCAGTGCTTTTTATTCTAAGTAATAATAATTATTATGTTTTTCTCTTTAGGACGTCCTCACTTCCTCCTCTAGACTGGCCACTGCCAAGTCAGTTTAGCCAGTATGAGCTGAAGATAGAGGTGCAACCCAAAGCCCACCACCGAGCACATTACGAGACCGAGGGCAGCAGAGGAGCTGTCAAAGCAGCATCAAGTGGCCATCCCATTGTCAAGGTATTATTGTTTGTGTACGACAGGGGTGTGCACACAGCATGTGTACATTATGCATGCATATCACAGGTGCAAACACTTTTCGTGCATGCAAGTTCAGGGTTTTCTTTAGTTTTTGAAGCTGTGGTGGTGGGGCGCATGGGAGGCGGCTCTGTTGTGCCGCATCTGCGTCTGCAATTATTTTTTATTATGACAAATAAATTTTTTTAGGACTTAGTTATTTATTAACTTATTCATGTAACGTTTTTCAACTACCAGCAGAACATGAACTGAGAACATTGCAAAACTGTTAATTCAATGGCAATAAAATGTCGAGCCTCCCTTTGTCGCGCCTTCTGACCCACTACGTCAACAAAAGTACAAAATGTTGCATTCTTTGATGCAAACCTAAATTGAAATTGATGCCGGATTGAGAGTAATACGTATACATGGAGCCTATCCTAGCTGACTCTGGGCGAGAGGCTGGGCACACCTTGGACTGGTCGCCAGTCAATCAAATACTGAAACATTCTTATGATATTTTAGATTGTTTGAAACTAATTGTGGCCAATATGTGTGTAAATAATATCTTATATAGTCAGGAGGTTCAGGGTTCGAATCTATGCTGGGCATCTCTGTGCGGAGTTTGCATGTTCTCCCCCCTGTGTGTGCGTGGGTGCTGCAGCATACCCGCGACCCTAATGAGGATAAGCGGTATAGAAAATGAATGGATGAATGAAAAGAAAACATGGAACATTTATACTGTATAAACTCTAACCAGGTAATCAAAATAGTTGACATCATTCAGTAGTTCACAATCCAGTTTAACATGACAATAATGATAATTACATGTAATTGCTCAATAGTTATGTAAATATATCAGTCAAAACAGCGACAATAAAAACTAATTATTATGCAGGCTGTAGCCTGCAGCTCAAGTCAAGACAACATATTAAAAATGATTCATAGATGAGGAATTTTTTAAATAATCACAAAATCACAGTTTCACCAACACAAGTGTAGAAAACACACATTTCTATAGTGGAGTTTAGGGTGCAGAGCAGAACCATCAAACAGCCATCCATTACAATTTACTTTTTTTCTACATGACGAGCCGCTACAAGTAAACTGATAACTACAGATAACGAACTTCTGAAGTTGCACACAAAATAAGAGAAACAGACGGAGCCAAAATTAGTTGCTGAATTCAGCAACCACTTCCTGAGAGTCAGACTGTTTCTCCACTTTTCAGGGATTTCCTTCTTCTTTTGAAACACAGTGTACTTTCACTGTATCAACCTCAGAGGTTTCACTTTAATGAAAATGACCACGGTATCTTAATGATCTGCAAAACAAGACAAGTCAAAGTTTAGCAATTGGGTGCTTGGTCATTATGCAGATCTAATACCTAATACAAGAATTACAATGCAACGGTTGAAAAGGCTTCACAGCTGTATCCTGAAAACAAAAACAAACTGTAGTTGTATTGCTGTTCTCACAGATTCACTCATGCAGGCTCCTTCCAGGCCAATAATTAACCATTTCAACCTCAGTGTGACCAAGATTCTATCCTGACATATGTGACAATGCATAATTTAGCGGTCAACCAAGCTTTGCTACACTTGCCCTCATTCTTTACCCTGAGAGGACTTTGTTTGGGTCCTTGCAATTGGCTGGCGACCAGTCCATGGTGTACCGCACCTCTCGTTTCAAGTCAGCTGGGATAGACTCTAGCATACCAAAGTGACCCTAGTGACGATAGGCGGCATTGAAAATGGATGTTTGGGTATTTTTTGTGTCGTCCCTGCATCCAAAAGTGATTAAAGTTGGGCTCCCTTAAAATGATTGCTACGCACCGTACCGTGTTAGGGAGCACTCACAGTAATTCCGCTTTTTTCCTTCTTACATCACTTCATTTAATTTGATATACACTTAAAATGTTTTTTTTTTTTTTTTACATTTACGCATACAATTCCATTTACAATATTTGTACCAGTCAAGGGGTTTCAGACCTGACAGTGATAATGGAATTTCTGTAAAATACGTTTCCCATAGAACATAGAATATTTTTGTATTTACAGCATAGACAGTGACGATTGCTCTAAGACTGCAACGGATATATGTGCTAGAATATCTTCATCTTTTGTTCAGAATCAGCTACTTATAACTGAAACAGCTTCCTTATCATTCATCCCAGCAGTGCTGCAAGGTTTTAATAAAGCCTTACAGTCAGACGCTGAGCGTTTATTGACTTTGATGGGGAAGTGTATAGCGGGTCGTTCCACTGGACATTCATTGGATAAATGCTGGGCTTTGTCCCACCCATTGGACGCTGAGCGTCTTTGGGAGTCTATGGGTAGTGGGCTGGCGTGGACGCTCAGCTTCTGCATAATGATTAGATGATCTGTCTGGGGCGGAATTCGTTTTTGATTTGCAGTAAAATGAGGGAATAAACAATCTTGAAGTATAACCACCCGCCCGAGATTTCCAGGTTTTTCTTTCCATTGTTTTGAAATGATTTTAGAGATTTTAGGGAACCCCAGTGACTTTGTCCTTGTTAAAAACAACTAGGAACTGATGGTAGAATTTACGTATAAATAAATAAATGTATTATGATGTAGACCGGAAAAAAATTGGCTTCCCCTCCATTAATGACCAGCAGCTGCCACTTAGCATAGAAAACTTGTTAAGCCCTTAATATGGGCATTAACAGTAGCAGTAGTAGAGCCTTCTGGACATGAAATAACACCCCGATAGTCATATTTACACTTGTGTTACCCAATATAGTATACTTAACAGTAAATAAACCATTTAAAACAATTAAGACTGATGCTTGTGTGTGTGTCACTATTAATGTGTTCTCTAGGGGAGCCAGAAGTGAGTGCCAGAAGGAAGTGATGTCAAGGGTTATATATGTCGTATATAGAGGAACTTCGACTAGCGTTTTTGACAGCATAAGTGAGTAGCAAGGTAGTTGTGCCTTGCCTGTTTGGGGTCAGGAGGTTCAGGGTTCGAATCTCCGTTGGGCATCTCTGTGTGGCGTTTGCATGTTCTCCCCGTACGTGCGTGGGTTTTCTCCGGGTACTGCGGTTTCCTCCCACATTCCAAAAAAAAAACCATGCATGTTAGGTTAATTGGCGACTCTAAATTGTCCATTAGAGTGTAAATGTGAGTGTGAATGTTTTGTCTATATGTGCCCTGCGATTGACTGGCGACCAATACAGGGTGTACCCCGCCTCTCGCCCAAAGTCCGCTGGGATAGGCTCCAGCATACCCGCGACCCTAATGAGGATTAGCGGCCTAGAAAATGAATGAGTGAATGTATGAATTAATAATTTCGCTTGACATGGGTTACGGTCGCAACAGTTGCCTATGTATGGAAAAGGGATTTTTATTAGGGATTATTGTAGCTGTTGTGAGATCATTCTAACCTGCCATAAAAGCTTGTGTTCTGGCGCTCAAGTCTGGTCCATGTGTGTCTCACCGATTATTACGGTATTGTTATTTAAGCCTAGTGACGAGTGTACAATACTGCACATCATCAACATCTTTGAATGTCTTATATTTGTGTTTTAGTTCATTTAGCCATTTTTATGCTTGAAAATGCCTAATTTAGGCAAAAAATATATAACATTTGCAACAATAACAAAGGCCTCAGGTGTCAGGTTTTTACCTCTGTGCCGTGTGGGGATCGGAAATCTTCAAGATGAAACACTCTTACAATGTAAAGTATCAAAATAATCACCGAACGTACTTTTTGTTCATGTAGTGCACACATAGCAATTAACAACTTAATGTTCTGTCTGCTTTCTGCTGTGTTCTCGTTGCGCCATGAGGCATTCAGTCGCACTCATAATTGTGAGTGTCAGGCGTTAATTGTTTTTCATTTTTATTAATGTAATTGGTGTACCCCCAGAGGTACGCGTACGCCACTTTGGAAAGCAAGGATTTACATTAACAGTCAAAAGTTTGGTTACACTTTGTCATGCAATTGAATGTGGAGGTATATGGAGGTATGCTATGTTTTTAGTATCAGCTCTTGTCCTGAAAGTCTAACATTGTTTACTAAACACCCTGTTCTAGTACACCATCTTCTTAATGCTCTGTGCAAAGTCTTTACCTTGTGAAATCATTCTTGTTATTCCAAAAACAATACACCTGTGCACTGTGCTTTACATTATCCTTAGCACACACTGCGTACAGTATAACTACCACTGGTAAAATGAATGATTTAAAAGTATAATCACCTTTTTTTCCTTGACCCAGTACGCTGGCCGTTAGGGGGTCAGTGCACTTGAAACCGTAAACAAGCTTGCACATATCGTGTTTCCCAGGTGCACTGTAGGTGTGGATAGAAGTATTCCCCCTGGAGCCGATAACACTTGTGCCAGCAAAATTGGATTATTCAGCCACTCAAATTTAATAATAATACATAACTGATGCCACAAATAATAGCATTACAAGGTGGATGCTACAATAGAGATTTTCTTAGAAATGGAGTACAATATTGTTGCATGGCGACAAGGAGCGGCTGTTTTGTGGATTTTTCTGCTTTGCATCTTATCTAGTCATCATATTGTACACAAAAGCTGTAGTACTCCAGCAGCGGCCTTCTGTTACAGATACTCATTCCTCAGAGCCCTCTGCATTATATTCCCGGTGGGCCTTGACTCTAGTGGTGTGATGTCACCCGATGACGGCACGTATGCCATATGGGCATGGCCATCACTTCCTTTAGTGGCTACACCGTGTGCCACTGAGTTGCTGTATCAACAGAAAAACAAGGAGGACTCAGGGAAGGGCGTGCAGGGTAGTGTTTATTTATCTCCTACATACTGTACAGGGTTGGATAGCAAGCAAAATTACACACAAAGTAAAGCTCTATAAGCCATGCCATTTGGTTGATGCGTGTGTTATTTGCATAGCAATATTCCTACGATTTTGGTGCCCATCAGAATTCAAATGTGGACATACCACCTTCTCGGTGGATGCTTCAAACGACATAGAAGGGCATGCTAGTGGTTTTAACTGTAATTTCACCTTGGTGGAGGTTTGCGCGCTACTGAGTGCCTTTGTTGTTTGTAATTTTGGACTAAAGGGGTAAAAATAAAAGAAACTCAGTCAAAAGTAATTTAACTTAGAATAAAATGGCTGCATGAATGTGAACTCGTCACATTTGTGAATTCAGTCAAATAAAAAGCATGATTAATGTAAACTATTTTGTAATCTAACATAGCATAGTAAGGGTTTGCGAGCTTATTAATGCTATGTCTTCAAAAAAACATGTATTAAAAAAAAGAGTCAAGTGTTTTCTCCGGGTACTCAGGTTTCCTCCCACTTTCCAAAATCATGCATGTTAGGTTAATTGGCATCTCTAAATTGTCCATAGGTATGAATTTGAGTGTGAATGTTTGTATGTCTGCCCTGCAATTGGCTGGCGACCAGTCCAGGGTGTACCGCGCCTCCAGCCCAAAGTCAGCTGGGATAGGCTCCAGCATACTCGTGACCCTAAGGGGGTATAGAAAATGGATGGATGGATGTGAACTTGGAACCTGCTTAAAACGGACAACGTGGAAAGTAGAAAAGGACACTGAATAATTGTTAATTAAAGCTTGCCGTTCTGGCTTTTCAACACCATAACGTTGGAAAGGCGTCAGAAAGTAGCAGTAGGCGCCAGCAGCAGTTTGACGGATAGTCCAGCTTGGTATTGCTAAAAAAAATTAGCTTTCTCTCACACCCGAACAAACATTTCCTGGGAGCCACTGCTCAACGTTGCCCATATAAGGAAGTCCGGGTAGCGTGATGTCAGTGGGACTCGGTGTTTTAAAAAAATTCAGCATGCAGAGCCATCCAAAACTGCTTTCAGGGCTCACTTCCAAATGCGCATACCCCATTAGCTGACCTGTTGGCATCATTTAACATGAGAATACAACATTGCAACAACATTTATTGGTCAGAAAAGAAGAAAAGCATGAAAGGTCTCCTTTTATGTAAATGAGAAACACTATTGAATTTGATCTTGCCAGGATGTATTTAAAATTGTTTTCTGCATATACAACTACATTTGTAACAAATTTATTCGATTTTCATGATTTCCTATGAGGGCCGCATGGTGGTCGAATGGGTAGCACATTGGCCTCACAGTCAGGAGGTTCTGGGTTCGAATCTCCGTTGGGCATCTCTGTGTTGAGTTTGCATGTTCTCCCCATGCGTGCGTGAGTTTTCTCCGGGTACTCCGGTTTCCTCCCACATCCCAAAAACATGCATGTTAGGATATTTGGCGCCTCTAAATTGTCCATAGGTAGGAGTGTGAATGTTTGTTTGTTTGTATGTGCCCTGCAATTGACTGACGACCCGTCCAGGCTGTACTCCGCCTCTCGTCCAAAGCCAGCTGGGATAGGCTCCAGCATACCCGCGACCCTAATGAGGATACGTGGCATAAAAAATTAATGAATGAATGATTTCCTATGGGAAAAATGGCTTAAATTTTTTTTGTATGTTTTGGTTTTCTTTGAACCTTTTGGAATAAATTAACAACGGAAACCAAGGTGCCACTGTATATCCAGTTTCACATCAACATGTCCTTAGATGTACCCTCCAACAAAAGCCATATGTCAGCTATAACCATAAAGCCTATCTTGGTGATAACCAATTATACTTAAAACCTTTCCTGTCTTTATGCACAGTAAGTAGCAAGACAAACAAAAGTAGTCATAGTGTTTTGACCCTACATTTGACATTATTTCTGTGAGCAGTGGTATTATTCCTGAAACAAAGATTGACCTAATTGAGCAAACCGAGCTATCGAAATCATAAAATGTTCCTAAAACGATCCAATATCGTTGACTGCCTGATCCTTTTTTTACAGTATGTAACGGTACACTGTAGAATGGCCACATCTGTGCCTGACTGACTTGACTGGCTGACTGTGTTAGCCATTCCTCAGGGGTTAGCTGCAGATTATAATCGGTACACCAGTTGCTAGGAGACATGCAAGTCCAAAGCCTCTCTGGCTGGCTGAGGTATCCTTGTGCGTATTTAACCAGCTTAATTGAGTGCTGTTGCACCCACACAAATACAAGGAGCTCTTTGGTAGTACCTGATAGGTGAGCATTCAACCTAGAAAAAAAAGACCAGTAGATATGGCGACATAGCATGCAAGTTAATCATATTACACAGCACATTTAACAATAAGCGTGTATGGACATAAAAAGGAGGGAAACATCTGATTGGCTCATGTTTCAAAACAATTTTACCCATGAGAGTTAAAGTGTAATGAATGCGTTCCGGGGTCAAAGTGTTCTCATGAAGCCTTTGTTAACGGCACAGGCAAAGTTTTAACCAACATTTTAACATTGGTAATATTGTTAAAACAGTCATACAAGTGTACAAAGAAGATAATTAATAATGCAAAATGTAACAACTGTACTATCATCTTTCCTTTTCACTAAAAAAACAAATATGGTACTACTGGTACACAGGAAGGGAACAAATAATTGAGAAAGCTGTAGGATTTAAAAAAAAAACGTTTTTTCTTACTCCTTTTTGAACATGTTAAAATGTGCAAGTTTAATGCAATGTTAATTGTTATGAATGTTAAAAGTAGGGCAACGATTAAGCTGAAGATTGTTGTTTCCATTAATTGAGTAATCGGTTAGGCCCTAGACCACATCTGTCAAACTCGTGCCATGGAGACTCGAGACACTGCAGCTTTCACTCCAATTGATTAGCTCCTTCCCTCAAATTGAAGGAGATGTGGAATCATTAAAATCACTTTTTTTAGTGACCGACTGGAGAGAAAACCTGCAGTGTTTCTGCCCTTGACAAACCAGGTCAATATGAACCAAACACAAACATTGGTTTGGTTCGCAACGTATCAGAAAAGAGGCAAACTGTTCTGATGAAATGAAAAAATATTCACATTTGAGAGGTTGAAATCAGAGGGTATTGATACACATTTTAAAATAAAAATAAAAACATTACATAAAATAGTTGTCCATTAATTGCATAGCCGATTAATCATTGATTAATTATTGCAGCTGAAGTTTAAAATTCACGAAACTATTACCATTTATCTGAAATAAAATAAACGATATTACTCACGCATAGTGTTTAAGGAAGTGGAAAGGGAGGGTTTTAGAATACAGTTGAGTTAATTGTCAAGTGTAAAAAATAACAAAACAAAAACATGTGACGCAGAGGATTTACTTTGTCTTTGTAGCTTCCACAGTAGTATCTTCATGTGTTAGTTGGGCAATGAATACAATTTATTAATTTCATTGCTCAACTCCACTCATCCCTTTTTGTTAGTTTTGCCCTGGCAACTATCTGAATAGACGCGCTGCTATAATTGGCCGGCAATTCGCACACATCACATTGCTTTGATGGCTTTTCACTTGAAACTGCTTTTGCTTTGCTTTTATTTAACGTAGGCACGGTAGAAGCATTGTTCCTATTCATTGTAATCAGGCTTAGCGCACAGTGGGGGAAACTGATGGTTGAGTGTTTCATCAAGAGGTCGAGGGAGGATAGAGTGGGGAACAGGAAGGAGGACTGAGCGAGGGGACCCATTCCACCAAGGCCATATACAGCTCTGATGCAGTATACAGTAAATGCTTGTGCGTGCGCGTGCGCATGTATTGACCTTGTTTAAACAAACAGTCAACTGGCCCCCTGGCTCACTCTGCCCTTGCTAGCATGCGAGTAGCGAGCCTGTGAAAGGGACACAATGTGTATGCATGAAAATTGAAACGTACAGACTGTGTTTTAATTGTAGTCACACTTATTTGTTTGATTTAATGGAGCTAGACAGCAGATAGAGCCCAGTGTCCTTTGCTGTCACAGTGGCCATACAACAGCTTTTAAAAATGACCTTCACCACCACAGATAAAGCCGGACGATTACCCCCTCAAGGCCTAAAGTTTACACAATAGTCCATGTGCCTAATACCCCCACTCTGTACTTACTTCAACATACATTTCAAAGCTCATGTGTATATGAAGCCCCCTGCCCTGATACACACACACTCTCTCTCTCTCTTTCTCTCTTGCATACACAAAATGTCTCACCCTGGCAACGGTAGAGCAACACAGGGAAACAACTTAGCAGAGTCAGGCGCAGGCTGTAAGAAAGTGTCGAGTTACTGCCCCGGCTGATGTGGCGAGAGGCGAGGATGGCGACAGACCGTGACAACGGTTGGGAAGCAAAGTCTGGATAGAAGAGAGGAGATACTTAGCAGCAAAGAACAATTACTTTCTCCTATGCACCTGTTGTTACAAGTATTGCCAATGACCTGGTTGCCTTTAGAGGTCTCAAAGGTAATGCATCTGTAAGTAAAATAGCTTCTATGCTACTATGACTGCAGAAACATCAGCAAAACAGCGCCATCTATGACGATCTATAAAAGCAAATCATACTCCATACACATTACTCAATGTCGCCAACAGTCCACTTCTCTTCTTCTACTGGGGGATAATAGCACTGGAATTGCCAAGCTCCCCCTACTGTTTATACTCAAGAATCAATAATACAGTGTAACCTCCTAAGCAGGAGGAACAAAGACATCATCACATTGGGTACGCTAGTCGACCTCCTATTTGTTTGAATTTAGAAACTGCTTTTCCCGTGGGGCAGTGGTTCTCAGTTTTTTTGTGTCTTGCCCTCACTGGGGGACAGAGATTATTTTGCACCCCCCCAAAAAGTATTTATTTCCCAGTACTGTACAGACTGAACTTGAAACTGAAGTCAACAAGATGTTAAGCTGTGAAGCATACAACTGTATTTAAGTGGCAAATTGCATGTCGAGTACGACAAATGATTACATGTTGGCAGGTCTGCACTAATACTGTCCTCCTTGCTGCACACACCCACTGCTGGAAATTAATTCATTTTCATTGCTACAAAATCCGTGCTTGTGGTTAAAAAACACAGTTGCAGATGCATTTGTAATAGCTTTATTAATGCAAGCTATTTTTATGACACCCTTATATTATTACTACTATTAGAGTGTGCGACACTCTTATTTTGAAGGCCGGCGAGTGTCATGGTGACAGTGTTTTGATTCCGGCCAAGTGAAATAACTATCCAAGTGAGATAACTTGAAACTGTGGCTGTCCCTATTTCATACGCAACTTTCATGAAGTCAGCAGCCAACCTATAATAGACTAAAGCACAACTCACACAGCCACATTAGCAGGCTCTGCTATACCCAGCGGTATCCATTCATTTATTTCAGTTTATTATTCTCATGGTGTAGTATATATTTTCACCAAAACATATGCAGCTAATAACTTAACAGCTCAGTTTACACATTCATAGTTGGAAAGCAACAGGAGGAAGAACACTCTTACATTACCAGAACATAAGATGTAGCGTTGTCAAACCCACCTTCAAACAATGAAGTTGTCATTGTTTTTTTATTCAGTTATTATTCAGTTATTAAAATTAATATATACATATATACTAACGTTCCCCCTCCTCGCGGTTACTGCATTTCATTCACACTGTCAATTTCCTCGAGATTCCGCATTTAACAGTAGATTTAGTTTTCATTGACCTATTCAAGGATTCCGTACGTGATTCTGTTAACGCAGAACTCGTAGGGACCTATTATATATATATATTATTTTGTGATGACAATGTTAAACTGTTGCTATTGAAAATGGAGAAGTGTAAAAATAAGTTAGCCTCTGTTAATGGTGCATTGTGAAAAACAAAATCGTCAGTCTTAATTTTTACAAGGAATGACAAAGGCGTAATGTATAGCTTATTTATGTCCGAGTTGCATTTTTAATATTCTTAACTGTCAAACAAGTGTAAAAATAGGTTAAGAACTGTGAAACATGAAAAGAACCAGGCGCTCTACCTTCATTTTGAAAGCAAGTGATGACACTGCTTTGAATGTAAGTCTGCTTGCTTCAACTTCTTCCCTTAATATCCCTCGCTGAGATTGGTTACTCTTTTGCACTAGGTGTTCTAAAAAGCAAAAGCAAAACACACGTACCACATTTGGTCACAGTTTAAATCATGCAACATGAACTATTGAGGTCCACTAGACTTATAATTACTTAAACTGAACTCATATTTTCTTGGATGAGGCCCTCATGTAGATGTGTACGTTGTTTGAGTCTAGACCCCGTTCTTATTTTGTGTACAATGTTATGTTTACCTGCAGTGATGGAAGATGTTTTTGCCCTTATCTTGTTGCACTTTACTGGACCAGAGCAACAGATGGCGGGCAAAAATAAATGGGGGACATTATTTAGTGAACCTGAATATGTAACCGTATCCAGTTGTTATATTTTAAGGGAGATAGTTCATCCCTAGGCCCAATCCAGTCCAGTCAGATTGGTCACTCTTGCTGACATGCTTTATCCAGCACAGTTTTTTTTGGAACATATTCCACTGTTAGTGGGGTTTAATATAGATGTCAATGCTATCAGGACCCAGGTTCTTGGACAGCCAGAATTGAAAAGAGGAGTTAACAGTGCAGAGACCACCCTCCTGTGGTATTTCACACTCAAGCACATTTTTAGGGGTTGGAGGAGGGAGACTCAGGAATGTGAGACACCAGTCATGGTTGCAGAAGCATCCTCTTCTAGGACTTGTGGTGCCATTCATGTGTGCTTCTTTGCGCATCCTTGCATTTGCAGGTATTGTGCCTAAACCGCCGTTAGTCTTCTGTTGTTTCATAGACCCTCTAAACACATTGTTTAAGACGGAGAACCATTGGCAGAGGACTCGCACGGGGTCTAAAATTAACACCGGCCTAGTCCAAACTAGGCTAGATTTTCCATTTGGCGCAAAAATATCTTAAGGCTAAGACAAAAGTTTGTACTGAAATAGTTCATGGCATAAAAGACATTTGATGTCATTTACAGCGTTCCGTTTGCTGCTGTCCCTTTCATAAATTGATACACACACCAAGGCAGCAGTTTCCATAGTGCAGTTTAACTTCCTGTCTCTAGTTTGCCGCTAGCTACCAATTAAATGGCATATACAGTCATGTGAAAAATGGAAACCCCAAGGGTTAACTCTTTTACTCCTGAACCAATGCACACAAAAGGGTGAATTGTTGGCAAAACATGCACCCCTACTGTGTTGCCTGTGCAATTATTTTTCTGACAAATACACACCATGGCGGCAACGTTTGGCCACAAGTTGGATTGACCGGAAATTTGTCACACAGCTCAAAGCACTGTACAAAACAGCCGCTGTAGATTTGGGGTGTTTAGCCCAATCGCGGCGTAACCTGGTACACATCTTTAGGGGTCACATTAGAATTTGAGCAAGCTTGGTTGAAAAAGGCCATCAAGCAAAACGTCGGCACAGTTGGGAGTTAGTAACTGACCATAAGTCATTGACCATTTGTCACATTATTATAACTTTGACAATATCTGAATTACATGCATGGTAGCATGTCTTCTAAAACATTTTAATACATCCCATAGGGGGCACTATATTTGTCATTTACTATTATTTGACCACCATGGATGTTCCAAATGTGTTTACATGATTGTACATAACATATTTCTACTCTAATAGTGACACCTACTTCAACAGAACCGCTATGCCTTACTTAACTGCCTTGAAAAGTGCTATAAAATCAAATCCATTATTATTATTATTATTACTTGATGTAAGCTGATGGTACTGGCTCATGTAACTTGTCACTGAATTCAAATAAATCTCAAAGCCTTTGAATCCTCTCTCCATAGTAACTTAACCAAATTTTTAAAAAGCACCTCTGTGTCTTCAAGTAGCATACGACGCTAGCGCTTGGAATCGTAGGGTCACGAGAATAGAAACTGCTAATGTGATCCATTCCCATTGTGACACGGACGTAACAATTCTTCTTCCCCCTTCCTGACATCGGTGAGTATACCTTACACACGTAAGTATGTGTACTAATAAACACCTCCCTCAAATAGACCCCTTTCTTCAAATAGACATCTAGCATGCCTGGCAATTGAGTAAATGAACGCCCCGACCACTGTTTCAGGAAGTAGGCTAGTATGTGGCAGTGTACAAAAACAGTAACTACAAGTAGAGAACATTTGGGGATGGATGGCAAGGAAAGTTTGTAAAAATGGCCACCAGTTCCAGACAGTTGATGCCCTTCGTGAAGCCATCTTCACCACTTGGAGCAATATTCCCACTAGCTTCCCAGAAACACTCGCAACAAGCATACCCAAACCAATTTTTGAAGTGATGAACAAGAACGGTGGAACTACCTATTACTGAGTCCTACTGAGAACATGTTTTGTTCTGGTTTGGAGTGTTTTTTTTGTCATTTTCTTTCTGTCACACTCCCCCTTTCTTGCTTTTGCTTTTTTTTCAGTAATGAGGGATACCCACTACAACTTCTGCACGTTGCTTTTTGCATATTGTAGCTCTACTTAAAACCTCATTAAGATCCAAATGTGCAAAAGGTAAATTCTAGAATTTTTCAACTGGTCTTAAGATTTTGATCGGGAGTGTATACATTTGCATTTCAAATTGGTTTCTGCATGTAAAACATGTATTGTGCTATATTAAGAGTTTTGTGTTAACATTTTTTGGTGTCCAGAACCGATTAATTGGATTTTCATTATTTCTAATGGGAAAAATTGATTCAGTTAGAGTATGTTTTGGTTTGAGTCGGACCTTCTGGAACAGATTAATGATGCCAAACGAGGTTGCACTGTACAGTAATTAAAAGAAAAAACACAAGAAGACATATTCTTCTTTCGCGCACACACACACACACACACTCTTTTTTTATTTTGTACAGTATTAGTAATCATTTATGGGAGTGCTTTAGTCAGCACAAAACATCAGCAAACAGGAACGTCATAAAACGGGGACCGACAGTGATCTATTTCAGAAGGGTGAAATTATTGGTGTGCATCAAACATGAGATAAAATTTAAGGAGATTACTAAACCTGTCAAATTTGGTGAAGAACTGTCCAATACATTATTAAACAGTGAGAAAAATTACCAATACTTTAATACTGTACATAGTTTACCTTTGGCCAGTGGACTTTTTTGTCTCACCGGGTCCTTGCATTAAAACGTTTATCTGCGTCACTTTACTTTGTTTTTCCTTGCCTGAACTGACCCACTATTTTCCCTGCTCAGCTGCCATTCTTCATGTCGCAGCTCGCGACTTGACGAGCTACGCACCCCATGCTCCAGCTCTTGTTAAAGTAAATGTTATTCTTAAAACTGCCCCCAGTTTGTGGCAACTGTGTGTTTATTTTATGTTAACAGACACAGTTCTGTGGCCTTTGCCAACTGATATTTGTCATGCCCTTGTATTTTTTTTCAGAACTGATAATTATTGCATCAAAGAAACTCAACGGAAAATGGACTATGGGCTAAAATGGCCAATCTTTGTGCCATATCTCTGTTTTTCCAAGATAAAAGAACTTTTTTTAAAGGCGCTTTAATCATGGTTTCCTGGTTGAAAAATAAGTATGTGTGTCAAGACTCCATACCAAATCCCAAAAAAGGACAGGTTGTTGATGAATTACTTATTTATTCATCTTTTTTCCATGTTTGCTTATGTTGGAAATTCCGTCCTGAAGCAAAGTATCTCATGCTGTTGGTCACCAGTTTTGTGTTTTTTTTTTACATGGTGGTGTTTCCTGTTTTTCCACATTAACTCATCTTATACTGTCTGCTACACACATGCTACCACTGCATTCATGTGCAAGCAATGCCCGCCTGTGTGTGCAGATGTGGTCATAAACGGAAAAGACACAAGTGTGTGGTTTATCGAGTATCAAAAAATGTGTCATTTACCGTCCTGGACCATTTAGACTGGTGCTGTGTAATGACCTGTTAGCATGATTTACACTTTCATGTGGTTCTTAAGATCTAATGTGGTTTTCCAAAGATGAGCCCATTAGTGATCATTATGGAGTACACATGCTTGTGTAACTTCCTTCCCAGTAGATATATACAAGTGCCAGATACTGTATTTTCCAAAACTGAATGCTGATTTATTTGCTGTATGCTGTGCAGAAAGTTTGGATACATTCTAGTCTCTATTTGGTGCAGTAGATTTTATAGCATGACACTGGTAAAACCAAGACACGTTGAACACTTCAGGCAATGGAGGCAAACAAGGGCTCCTGTGTTTACTACATAGCATGTTGGAGGCCCTGTAAGAAGTAGGGGTCACCCAATCCGATATTAATCGGGATCAGATTATATCGGTCGGCATCTCAAATCTCAAATATTGGCACTTTGATTAAAAGCAGTCCATTCCGGACTCTCATCAGCACTTCTATCCAGTAGCAGACCTTCTATTCAGCATGCATAACCCACGTAATCAGCAAAGAGGCAACAGCAAGGAGTAGGAGTGATGCCAGCCCTGTGGCTGTGTGTTTTTCAAGTCTGAAAAAGACATTGCAGCTGGGTGCAAAACTTGTCATGCACAAGTTTACCTAGGTGGCACAGAAGTGGGGAAGTTTATCATGACCAACCTCATTCTCAAAAGGACTTTATAACTCGGCAAAAACTCTACTACAGACTAGCTCTTACAGAAAAAAAGCCAAACACTGTCAGTGGTGAGTAATGTCAAATTTAAATGTCAGGCCAAGCTACATTACGCCTATTGTCTATAAAACGACACACCGGATACATCAAAAAGTAAATGGGTCAGTTTTTCTCTTACATACGTAGTACTGTTGCCGACTATTTTCTGTTTGAGGAATATCAATTGATCAAGACTTTTCCAACATTCCATGCGCGTAAACAAGTAATAAAAGCATGTATGGTCTGTGGGGATATCAAATCGATATTGGTATTGGCTGATATTGAAGGTTGCAATATCAGAATCGGATCGGAAGTGAAAAAGTTGTATTGAGACCACCTTAGTAAGAGGGCTTATTTTAAATGAGTCCAGACTTAGGGCAGCAGCAATAGTGGAGACTGTGAAGAAAGTCACTGCATTGCCTGGAGCAGGGGTCACCAACGTTTTTTCTTGTGAGAGCTACTTTTACAAAAAGAAAATGGCCAAGAGCTATTCAAGTGGCCGCGGAGGGCTATCTGGTGCCCACGGGCACAGCATTGGTGACCCTTGTTCTAGAGCAAAAGACTTAACGTTGGCATGTGTTTTTTTTCTACGTTGATGACCAATATGGTGTTTTGTTTTTTTGTACATTGGCTGACCACGAACTAGAAATAGTACGCCGCAGTACCTGCCTTTGCACATGAAAAACTGTCATTAGGGAGTAGAGCCATGTCTTTTTCACTTTAGCATGGGACAAATCCCACATTCTCTCCTTCCACTCACCGCGCAGTTGGAATGAACGTTGACACATATGACGCAAACCTTAGAAAAGGATTGTGTCAGTATCCAGCTGCAGCTTGCTTGAGCTTGAAGCTTGGCAGTTCAGGGTGCAAACATCACTGAAAGGCCTTGTTCTCCTCTGCAAGCCTGATGGGACTAGGAGAGGAGGGGTGGGTCAGTTGGGTGGGCTTTGAGGGCAGTGCATATGTGAAAGGGGTTGCCATCCTGCCATCACTGAGTCTGCCAAGCACAACACTATACAGTAGTGGGATTGTACTCCTTGCGAGTTTTGCAATATGTTGGAAAGAAAAAAAAAAGGAAGCCCTGCTCTCATTTCCAGCTTGCCCTCAACTGTACCCGACATGCAACACTTTCCGCCATCAAATGTCTCACCTGTCTTGAGCAGAAAGCAGGGTGGCAACTCTCAGGACAAATGGAGAAAGCAGCTGTTTTGCCCGTGTGTTTGAGGCCAACACATTTGGCAAATAAGCAACTGTGGATTGGAAGAGAACATTATTACTGGCAATTCTCCCTTGCCATTCGCATTCGTACTGTGAATGGGCTTTTTGTACATGCTCAGATAAAAGCTATACCTTTAGGTGTACAATGGATTATGACTCAAATTGGTACTTAAAGTACTGCTTTAACACTCAACTTGAATGACAAATATGGACCATAATATTATTGCTGACAGTCTGAGATTCCAAATTACAGCAGGACTTCCATACAGGAGACCATTGTTCTTCTCCATTGTTGTTGTTTTTTTTCTGAGTGATTTTCTCAGATTCCCATGGCATTATCTTCATAGTCAAATGCCTTAAAAGTTATACAATTTGAAGTCCAACCTTCATTTTTTGGAAAATATGCCTCTTAAGTTACACAAAAACTTCAGAGATCAAACAGTTATCTTGATAAAATGTGTCTTCTTATTGAAAAATAAATACAGGAGGTCTTTGTGCCCTTGTTTTCTTGTTACAACTGATGTGTTCAGTATGGCTTTATTTTCTGAGCTTCCTGTTTGACTGTATCCATACCTGAATGCGTTATTTTGCAATTTAAAAATAAGCACACATGCTAACATCTGGTGCTGTTCCTTAGTTGTTGACGTTGTAGTATCGACTCTGCTGCAGCACTTTGTTTTCTTGTTGCCTTTAATCTCTTTATTGATAAAATTATACTTAGTATTTAGTAATTAGTACTGACTCAGAAGTAGCTACAAACTAACTTCTGCGAATGATTGGCTTCTGGTCCCCTGGGGCATGTGTGGCATAGGGAAAAAATGAAGGACTATAACATAAATCATCAGTTATAATTCTAAAGCGGCAGATGAATTATTGGCTTCTTTGCCGGAAATATAACAGCCTTCAGCTGACATTTCAATTCCCCTCCAAACAAAAGTCTTGACTCGTGAATGTTTCTTTGTTCACACCTTACTACTCACATCTGGACTCACACGTTAATTCCAAATTTTCTGTCATGTTTCAGCTGCTTGGCTACAACGAGAAACCTGTCAACCTGCAGATGTTCATTGGAACGGCTGATGACCGCTACTTAAGGCCACACGCTTTTTACCAAGTGCACCGCATCACTGGGAAAACTGTGGCTACGGCCAGCCAAGAGATTGTCATCTCCAGCACCAAAGTTCTTGAAATTCCTCTCCTGCCTGAAAACAACATGTCAGCCAGGTCTGCACCACAGGCCTTTTTTCCGTTTATGAGCTTCACACCATGAAGGAAATCCAATGAACCCTGTTTACGATCATATTTATGACTACTTTTAATTTGAATTTTTAATCCAAAACCTGTAGGCGTAGTGAGCACCAAAAGGGAAATCAGAGTGGAGAAATAAACTTCACTGGACTATTTATGATTCTGCATCTCCTGTATGATTATATTTACATTAAGTCCTTTCATGTATTTACTTCTTCTTTTCCTTTCGGCTTATCCCTTCAGCGGTTGCCACAGCGAATCAATTGCCTCCATCTAACCCTGTCTTCTGCATCCTCCTTCTCTCGCACAATCTACCTTCATGTCCTCTTTCACTACATCCATTAACCTCCTCTTTGGTCTTCCTCTAGGCCCCCTGCCTGGCAATTCAAAACTCAGCAACCTTCTACCGATATATTCACTATCTCTCCTCTGGACATGTCCGAACCATCTCAGTCTGGCCTCTCTGACTTGATCTCCAAAACCTCTAACATGTGCTGTCCCTCTGATGTGCTCATTCCTGATCCTGTCCATCCTGGTTACACCCAAAGCGAACCTCAGCATTTTCATCTCTGAAGATGTATTTACACTGAATTTATTTGGAAAGGATGTGATTGGGACCTTCCAGTATTCTATTTACTGTATAAAATTGTGTATGTCTCTTACTGCTAAAACCCTGCTGGGCTTACACTTTTTTCACAACTCATATGGCTAATAGATGATTGCCAACTTTTTTCCCCTTGTTCTACAGTATTGACTGTGCCGGCATCCTCAAGCTACGGAACTCAGACATTGAACTTCGGAAGGGTGAGACAGACATAGGAAGAAAGAATACACGGGTACGCGTAGTATTCAGAGTTCATATCCCTCAACAAAACGGGAAGGTGCTGTCGCTGCAGGCTGCGTCCATTCCTGTGGAGTGCTGTGAGTCTTTTCACACACACAAAAAAACTTTTTAACTTTACCTGAAAGAAGGGATGGGCATAGTAATTCTTCAGTTAATTAACTGTTTAGAATAATTGACTGGAACATGGAGTGCACTGCTTGGCTACTACAACCAGAAGCGATGTTGATTTCATTCATGATCAACTAGTTTCCAGTCCAAAGAATAACGTGCTCTGTGATATGGGAAGCTACATCCATGCAGACCACAGCATTCTGTTTAATACATGAACATTCACAGAGTGAGTTTGCCCAAAAAAAAAAAGAAAAGAAATGAATGTAACCTTTTATTTGCGGCAAGTAATACACCACAGTTTTGTTGATGATACGAAAGAAAAAAAATACAAAATGGAGTTGGAACAGCTTTTACTTTGTTTCCCACTACACTTTTATTGCATATTTGTTGTCCAGTTCCTGTTAAAAGTCCAATTTCTATTAAAAAGTTGTGTTAAAAGTCCAGTTGCTATGATGTTACACCATGTACGAAGCTGATAACTATACTTTGATGATCCGACCTGAATTGTACCATTTAGTGAAAAGTGACTTAATATCCTAACAAAGTAAATACCTCCACATTTTCCGTTGGTGTATGTGAGCAAACACAATTTAGCAAATGACCACTGTTGTGTATCTGCAACCTCTGCTGCATCTCTCCCAGCCCAGCGTTCAGCTCAAGAGCTGCCCCAGGTTGAGAAGTCCAGCCTGACCAGCTGTCTGGTCAGCGGGGGAGAAGAGATGGCCATCAATGGAAGCAACTTTTTTCCAGAGTCCAAAGTCATTTTCCTGGAAAAAGGCCCTGGTAAGACCTGTGTGTGTGTGTGCGTGTGTGTGTGCGTGCGTGTGTGTGTGTGTGTGTGTGTGTGCACACAGCAGCTTTGCCATTGGTGGTTGTCTTACAGGCTTTCTCTGGTAGACTAAAGCGATCAATTTAGACAGAAAATTACTCTGTGTTGTAGTTACTGTAGGATTCTTAAATTATTTCCTTTTTTTTTCCTTTTTTTTTGCATTGTCTTTACAGTCAAAACATGTAATAACCTTTTACCTCGGATAGAAATTTCAACTGGAGAACATTCACCAAGCTAGTCTCTGCCTGCCCGAAGCACCTTTGCTGCTCCAAAGAATCACGTTCACACATGTCAAGTCAGGTTTTGTGAGTGGGAGACCCTTTCTCAGATGTTACAGTGAAGTATGGCACAGAAGAATGTTTTGGGCTCTTTCAGGACTACTCTGTGAAGCATGGCTGGAACGGTCAAGACTAGAAACACAGCAGCAAAAGGGTAACCTCATGCTGGTTAAAGATGGGGGCCTCATAGTGAGAATAAAGGCAATGGACTGTAGAGGAAGGCAGAAAGACAGTGAACCATCAGGGAGTGGAAGAAGATGATGATTACGTTAATTGAAACCATCCCCTTTTTGTCTAATCTGTCTGCCTTAGTGCAGAAAGGCCCTGATTGGAGTAACTGCAGCAATGGAAGAAAGAAGACAGCAGGAAAGGAAGTGACAAATTTTTCCACCATCTTCCAAAACGGACATTTTCAGGTTTTGCCAGTAGTTCAGGAAGGTGGCTATGTGAAAGGGAAGCTTGTAAAGCCTGAACAGGGGTTTGACGTTTAACTGCTAAGATTCACTTCTGTCACCCTTTCGTCTGAATGTAGTTGTTGCTGTCTTACAAATTGCCATAGTTGTCATAGTTGTTTGGGCTTGTGAACATGTTGGAAAACTGCCATGCAACCCAGTTTCCTGAGGTAGGGGGTGACGCGCTGCTTTGCAAAATCATAGAACACGTTCATGTTTTCTCAGTGAACCACAGCGCCCCCGTGCCAGCAGGACTCATGGTGCCCAGCCCCTGGTTCTACCACTACAGTGATTAACTGTAGGCAAGACACCCTTATCTTGCTTATTCACTTGTGTTGGCAGCCATTTAGGCATTGTTTTTTTCAGTGGATAGTAAATGTATACTGCTATGCTAGCTGTACACTGACTACTCCAAAGCATATCCAACTTTAATTTCAATAGTATTGCCATTTGAGAAAAGAGTTGAAGTGTGAGAAGTGTACCCACTTTTGTGAGATACTGTATACATCTTTGGTATTTGTGTAGAATATAGGGATGCTCCAATTTATCAGCCACCGATCAGTATCGACTAATTTTTGTGAAAAACTTGTGATTGGCATATACCAATAAACCCCTTTCAAAGCCAATCACAAAAAACGATCGCCGTGTGGCAGGAAACCCTACCTGTCCGCTGAGTCACGTAGGGTTGCCAACAAAATGACTCGTCTCGTATTGAGCCGACAAGGACTCACTTTGTTCCGTATTACAGCGAGAATCAAAACTGCTTGGCAAATAAAGTACTGTACAATTTAAATGTTGCCAGTCATAAATAAAACAAATAACGATAAAGTGAGATAGTGATGAAAGTTGGAGACCTCGTGGACACTGAATTTATTCTGTTTTAAGTTGAGCAGGACATATTTTATTTAAATTATTTGTACTATTTTATTCTCTTGAACTAACAAATACATTATTGAACAATTTATTTCCCATGTATTCGTATTATTCCAAAATATGCATCAAAAATAGTTTCACACAAATAAAGGCAATTGGCTTGCGACCAGTCCAGGGTGTACCCTCTTCTTGCCCAAAGTCAGCTGGGATATGCTCCTGCATACCCCCGCAACCCTGGTGAGGACAAGCAGCATAAAAAATGAATGAATGGATGACAAATTAAGGTAATCGGCAAAAGTGTTTATTTTTTTCATAATGATCTGTTTGCCACGGGCCCTTGGAATTGTCTTAACGGCACCCCTGGCCAATAGCACTCATTATGAATAATTGAAAAATGTACACTTAATCCTTGTGGTTGGTATTTGTATCGGCCGATCTCACTCGTGGATTATTGGTATTACAATCAGCAGCATAAAGCCTTGATCAGAGAATCCCTAGGAGAATACAATGTAATATACAGTACTGCTGTTGTTATACACAATTGGCATGAATATTTCTGTTACAAGGTCAAATGTTTACACAAACAGGGCTTCAAAACATACAGCCCCCTACGAATTGCATGCATTTCTCACCATTTTTCCTCCACGGAAAGCTCAAAAAAAAAAATTCTTGATCAGGGGGGTGCATGTTTTTCCCCCCCTCTGATTAAGGTGTCCCGGCTCAAGAGTCATTGTTTTAGTGTGGTATGATCATCTTGTTGGTGCTTGTTGTCTGCGAGAGCATGTGGGGCCCTTGCTCTAGCCTGTTGAATGTCAACAAGACGCATTGCAATAATGCACTGCTGTCAGCTGTCAAGACCGTCAAGGTCATTTGTTCCCTGTCTGTCTGTCTCAGTGTGTATGAGACTACCGCCTGTATTACCACAACTGAAGCATCAGTAACCTTAATGTAAGGGGCTCAATCTCAACAGGTTTACAGCAACAGAAGAGTGAAAATTATAAATGCTTATGAAATTATAGTGTCTCAGGTGGGTGTAATACATGGAACCTTTCTGGTTTTTGAGGAAGACGGTATGCAGGTGCAGAGCCTGTGCTAACATTAATAAACCGCAGACTTCAAATAATTTGCCTTAGGCCAGAAGCAACTCTGTGCTAACGTGAGCTCCTACGTGAGCTCCTCAACGACTGCAATATCATCCAGACACCAGGTCTTGTCATTGTTCCCTTCCTAGGATGTCTGGCCAAATAATTAGATCCATCATAGGCAAACTGGAAATTATGTTTTTCAGCAAAAAAAAAAAAAAGGCAGTTAATTTAAGTAGAGTGATTCCATTCCACTTGTTATAATTTCAGCCAGACAAGACAAACAAAAAGGATTATTTGGAGATTTGATTGATGTGATTAAAGCCCAGCTACTAAGATTTTCTCCATGTGTCTTCGGGCCTCTAAAATGATACACGTTTCTCAATAACAATTACTGCCTTTTGTGGTTGCCTGCGCCCAATTTGATGGAGCAACTGGTGACTTTTTGTATTTTTGTAGATGGACGGCCACAGTGGGAAGTGGAGGCCAAAATCATGAGGGAGAAGACACAAGGGGTTAGTAGTCCTTCATTAATTACGTTTCAAAATGTGGTTTGTTTGTATTTAGGTCTCAGATGTTTAGCGTAAAATGTTGTATCATCAAGCAAAATCCATTTCTTGACAATGGACTTTCTGGTTTATGTTTGCATTAGCGTAAACCCTCTAATCATAGCCAGGCCCTAAACCGCAAAGAGGACTCGGAATTCATTGGAAGCAGAAGAGAGGCTGTTGTTTCTGAAATGTGAAAAATATATAACAACTTAGATTTTGTTTACATTTAATAGTGCTGTGGTGTGCATAAAGAAATGGAAAGGAAAATTTTTGACGAGCATATTACAAACAGCAGCAACAGAACCAATGTTGTAATAAACAAACTGCAAACTGCTCACCTAGGATTTAATAGCAAGGGTTAATTCATTGTAAACAACAGCACGGTGAGTGTAAGATGCGTGAGTTTTACACCAACAGCTTAGTAGCACAAACACAGTTTTAACGCCCATTCAGAGGTAAATAAAGCTGCTGTACGCTGGGCACTCATAATAGCTACTGTTATCTTGTGGAGTTAATATAAATGAGATCAGGACGTTGCCTACAACCACGGCTGTTAATGCCAATGTTTTTTGACCTGGAGTTTGCTGTGTGCTTTTTGTCTTTAATGTTTGCAGCACATATGTCTTATGGCAATACATAATATATTTATTTAAATAGCATTTTAACATTTACGTTTGGGCCTTTATCTGAAAAACTACTGCAAATCTGTGTTTTTTTTTTTTTGCAACTGTATTAATAGCATTGGAATAATATTTTTACTTTTTGTCGACAGTCATGCATTGTGGTGGAGGTTCCTCCATACCACAATAAGACAGTCGGCTCAGCAGTGCAAGTGCAGTTTTACGTCTGCAATGGCAAACGAAAAAGAAGCCAATCACAACGCTTCACTTACCTTTCAGGTAAGACAAGATTTTAAGAATATATTATTACTATTGTTAGTAGTTGTGGTTATAATTCTCAGTGGTTTAGGCCTCCATCATAGTCAGAGCTGTGTGTAATATTTTCCTTACCTTTTTGGTGGAGTGTATTATTGTTATTACAAAAGGAGTGCTTTTCTATTTTGCAATGTTGCTGTTTTTAGATCATTTAATTGCAAGTCATGGCAGGCATTTTCGCTAGGAGGCTAGCCATTCCCTTGTGTTTGCGCGCGTTGCTTCCTGTTGCAGTTATATCTCCCACACTGATGACAGTACAGTAGGTTTAGTTGACAGCGTGCTATTGTATCACTAGTCTCATTTCACCAATCCTTTTCTGGAAAAAAGTGTTGTAGCATAACAGTAACACACTGTTTTGTAAAAGCCTGGCTCTCTTTTTGCCTTTTTTTGCTAAATGTAGTGGCATATGATATTAACATTTTAAATACAGTGAAATTGACTATCATGTTTATATTAAAAATGTTGAATCTAGTTTCATGTTTTCTAACATTTCTAAATCATAAGATTTTACAGACACAATCTGACACAATTGTGTGTGTGTGGGTGTATTTATATATGCGACATTGCCCCTCCACCCAGCCAGTGTTTCTGTTTGCAAGCACGCCCACTCGGCCCAAGCTGTTCTTGTTCCTGTTGCCTTTGACAGGTCGGGGCAGCTAATGACAGCAGAGTGGAGTAACACAGCTCTTGTTTGTTTGTAAAAGCTGGTTTGCTGACACCATCAGAGGCACCGCAGACACCACCTGCTGTATTGTGTGTGTGTGTGTGTGGTGGTGGGGGGCTAGGATGTTGGAGGGCTTGGGGGGGATTCTAATCTTTTATGGTTGCTGTCTTGTGGGCTCAGCTGCAGAGACCCTTGCTGTTATCATTAAGATGAAGTTATGAATAAATACGTGGTATCAGTATCCCACATTGATACAAAAAAAGTGATAATACAAATAAATGCTCTTCTATCCAGTTTTGTTACAGATGTATGTTATTTATATGTACAGTTAACGTTGTTGCTGATATTGTATCTCCATCCAAGAGGCATGATGGGTTGAGTCCAGGGCGTGATCAATGAACTCGTTTGTTGTATTGTTGGTCTGATGTGTGCCGGGAGGCATTCAGCGTTTCACATGATGGTACCCAGAGATTGACAGCATATTCTTGCTGAGCCAGACAGGACACCAGATTGAGAATTACAGACTGACAAAGCTGAGAACTGAAGCTGGACGGAAAGTAATAACATGAGACCATATTTTGTCATCTGGAGCACGATGTACAGAATTGCTAAAAGGCCCTTTGCAGATTTGTATTAATTTTTTCGTGTGAGTTCAGGTGCAGGGAGAACCAGAGCATATTTAGGTCGGATAATGTTGCAATGAACTGGGGTTGATATTTGCATTAGTTAATAATTATTAGTAGTAATGAAATCCATTATGTTGTTGTGTGTTTCTAAATTCTGGAGGTCAGTGAACAATATGATTGGCGAAGAACCAGGAAGTGAGTAGAATGTAACAGATGTATGAGAAGAGCAGATAGGATTGTCTAATGCCTGTGATATTGGGTATAATGTGTCGGGTTGAGTTGCAAGTGCGTGTGTAGTTTTACTACATTATTACTACATGGGTGGACACTGGACTATAACGTCAAGCCCAGTATAAACACAAGTGGGATTTAGTGGACCTGAAAGAGGCTCTCACAACCCCTGTTCTAACAGTGACCTCTAACCCCAAAATGGACAATAATTCCCATAGAGACACTCCAACATCTTGTAGAAGGTTTTGTAAGTATAGAGGAAGCTGTTACAGCTGCAAATGGGGACCACCTCTGTTTTTTCTTCACGTAACTGTCACTTCCTGTAAGTGTAATGACCAGGCATACAAATACTTTTGTCCATGAAATGAATCCATTTCTATTCAACAACAATATGTGCACATACAGCACTGAAAATGTCAGGTTGTTGTTTTTTTTATTTTACAATTGCAATAACTTATTTACTCTCTCCATCTGTCACCCCCCCTGTTATCCATCTTTATTCATCCCTGTCTTTAGTAATGGTGAAGCAGGAGCATCGAGACGAGCTGGACCTTCCCACTGTGTCCCCCATGTCCATGCCCATGGCACACGCTGCCAGTCTGGTGCGCGCTCAGCTGCCTTCTCCTGATCAGGGCCACCCATCAGATAACCTTCTGTCCACCTCCCCACATGGCCTGGCCTCAAGCTCCGGACCTGTCCTGCTCCCCCTGCAGGCTCCCTGCCCCTCCCTGGGCTCCCCGTCCTTCCAGCACCTGCCTCATCTTCAGGGTCGCAGTTTACACCATCCCCCAGCGGACTGCCACATGACGTTCCATCCAAGCTCCTCACCTGTGCCCCTTCCTGCCTCCACCTCTCGGCCCTCGTACCAGCCCATGCAGCTTTGCCAGAGTCACACTCACAGCCTGTCCTTCAATGGCCTATCCAGCTTGTCTCCTCAGAACTATGAGAGGATGCCCTTTCAGCAGAGCCCCAGCGTTCCATCCCACCCCTTGGGCATGGGGATGGTGTACTCCCCCCCTTGCTCTTCCCCATCAACACCTGCGTCTTCAGCTGCCACCTCCATCGTGGGTTCTCCACAGAGTCAACAACCCCTTCTTACCCCCTCGTCCCAACATCTCCACAGCCTAGGAGGCTACCACTGCTCCCAGAATTCCTCCCAGGTCCCCTCCCCTAGTGGCCACTCACTACAGCTGCAGAGAGCCATGGGCTACCACCCTGTAGGTCAACGCTCTGCGTCTTGCCCCACACCCTCCTCCGGCCCTCCTCCGCATATGATCCCATCCCCCCATTCTGGACCTTCATCTCCTCAGCTCCACTCCCTGCCCTACCAGTCTCCCACCTCCTCTTCCCCAACATCAGGTAGCAGCCCCCTGGGTTCCATGCAGCATCCCCATTCAGGACAGCCTTCTCCTCAGGCTGCAAGCCCGGTCATGGCCAGCCTGTCCCCGACGGCTGCTGGTCCTTTGGTTCACCCCCTGAGCCCACAAGGGCCCTTCACCTCCTCAGAGGGGGAGAGGGTGAACATCAAACAGGAGCCGGAAGAAAGAGAGCCCACCTTCCGCTCTATAGGCCTGCAAGACATCACGCTGGATGACGGTAAGATATCAAAATTATATTTATCACACCACCCCCTCAAGTCATACATATTGGATACAAAATGTTTAGTAAAAAATATACTCCACAAAAATTAATTTGCTCCGCTGTTGTGCATCAGAGACTGTTGTCAGAGACCGTTAATGTTCTCTTTGAACAGGAACAGAATTATCTCCACAAGTGTTTAGCTTTTTTTTGGCATTGGTGTTTGTGATGCCGGCACAGAAAGGTACGACTGATGACAAAGAGAAGATGTCTGTACAGTATGTTGACCAACATACAGTAAATCGGAACAACTAAAACAGTATACGGGTCTCTCCATGTACTATACTGTACTGTGTTGCTCAGTCCCGTGTGGCTAAGGCATCAAGAACTGAATAATAATGTGAGAAGAATGGAATGTTACACCACAAAGTGAGCAAGCTCATTGCACATCGTCAAATGACAGACACACTTCTGTTTTTACACCTACTATAGCGTAAGTGTGCTTAACTTGTTTTTAACTTGTTCGGGAGATATGAAAGTTATAATTTGGTATAATTTAACCTCGAAGTGAGGATGTCCCGAGCCAATCTCCAGGACTGGCATTGGCTGCCGATTTGCTGTATTTCTATCGGAAAAGATCGACTCCTTCCACGAGATTTCACCGATCCGGTTGCCGAAACTTTGGGCCATACTCCAACATGGTAGGTGCGGTAAATGCACCTCAAAGCAACTCCCGCCACCTGAATGAAGGAGAAAATGCACTACCACCTTGCAGACATGTCTGTGAGATACCGTGGTTATGTTAGTTTCACATAGGACGGTAGTTATTTGGCTCCGTAGCTAAAGCGGTAGATTCCCCTCACTGCACCTGGACTCCTATGTCATGATGCCGGGAGGTCACATGGGAAGTGCCGCTCTACTGCTGGTTGTTATCAAATTACTTTTGTGTAGAAGAAAGTTTGTAAAAAAATTTATGTGAAAAGTATTATATTCTAATTCACACCACAAATTGATTATTAACCATGTAAAATGATTAGTCCTACCCTAAAAGTATTGTGTAGTGTAGTGTGCTGCAGCTGAATATTTCGACGTCAGGATGGCTGTCATTCAGTTGGCCATTCATTTGCATGTCAAAACAGAGCACTTTGACAAAACATTCCACTTTCTAGTTTTCTTATTCTACGCACTTGACTCCAAACGCTTGCTTTAACCAGCATACACAATATACCCGTCTCTGCAATACTTTTGTATGCTCATTTTTTTTCAATTTTATCTTTTATTGGATGGACTTACATTAATTAGGGACCTGACTCACAGAGGTTTGTTACAAAAGCCAACAATATTGTTGGTCATGCTGTGTAATAAAAAATACTTAGCTGTTAAAAACATTAAAAATAATGCAACCTATTTTAATAACGCTACACAATTTCACAACTTCACGTTTGTAAGTCTATTATTAAAAAAGACTGATGCTGATCAGATCGGCAAGACTATGATAATCAAATCGGAAGCCAAATGTCGATCGGGACATCCCTACCTCAAACATTGCGTGTACAGTAAATAATGTTTTTATGATGGCAACCAACTGACTCCGAAACAGACGATCTATTTATTTTGTATTTACATGATTGTAAATGTTGATTGTGTTCAACCATAGAGTTTCTACTGTAACATGATTCATTCCCCATGGTTTGTCCTTATTACACCCTGCCATTAAAGGTTGGGAAGACATAGACAAGACATTATTGACCCTGAGAATTAAGTTGCTTTGTAGATGGATTTCTTGAGAAAGATACAGTGTGTCACAGTCAGCCATTGCCTCAAGTTTACGCTTGTACTTAAATTCAATTTGCAACATTGCAATCTTGGCTGGGATTTACAGTAAATTATTTTGTCATACTGCCTGCTTTTCTTCAGTGAGGATTATTGTGAGCACGCATGTCGAAAACAAGACACCATAGTGGGATTCAGTTACAGCATGTGACATGCAACATAAATCCATATCCCGTGATGTAAGCCAATACTGGTTGGGCTGGTTTATTTTCTATTAGCTGGATCCTCGGTGCTTGATTTCAGTGGTAGCATTTAATCTGTCAATGTTTCTACTGAGGAGTAAGTGAGGAATTTGCATGAGGTACTGTAGACGCACAGGGTTTTGTTGGGTCTGTGGGGTTTTTGGGGTTATGTTTTGATGCATATCTATTGGTTAGTTAGCAAACAGATGCAACTGTTCTATTTATACTTTGTCCGACAGGTAATAATGGAAATTGAGTTAATCCATTCAAGGGCCCAACGGTCACTATGATAAAACTTCTCTGAACTGTACATGCAATTTTGTTCAGCCCCCTAATCTCTCATTTATTGCAGTTAATTGGTTCCAGGCTCAAACATAATAAGTACATTTTCCAGAAGTAGTGTTCCTTCTTTATACATGCAATATTTATGTAGTTATGGTATAGAAGCTTTGTTTACAATCTTCTAAATATGTTTTTAACATTATTATAGCTCTCATGAAAATGTTACATGAACTAACACTCCTATAGTCACCTTTACACTTTTATTACAGAAAACAGCATAATTTATTAATTATGTTTGAAAAACTGTGATATAGTGAAGCCGCGAAATTCAAAACAGGGAGTCCTGTTGAAGGAGGCCGACTTCATGCATCCCACTTTTATAAGTGGCATACAAGTGTTTAACCTGATTGAACTTGATTTTTTTGGTTGCTCAATATCGTACTAAACAGCAAGGACGCTTGTACCACTTTTTCTACAATGCGGTGTCACCGAACAAGTGTCGCACTAGATATGTTAAAATCTTGAAAGATTTAAGTCTCATGTGATGTCATGCAAGATAACGTTTTTGTGCAACTTTAGAGGTGTCAAGTCTTCAGCATTACTTAGTTTGGCCTTAGTGGAGACCGGCACTAAATTAAGTGTTGTTCTAGTGTGTGTGTGTGGTATAACTGGGATGCTTAACCTGTTCACTGAACAATTAGTGAAGAAGTCAGTGTAAGGCCTTTGTTTTGTCTTTATTTTAGATGCAGTATGCATCTCCAAACAGCCTGTTACCTGCCATGCTGGGATATTTGAAACAGGGTCGAACAGGTTGAGAGTTAATAAATAGCCTGGTGAGGCTGCGTTGGGAAGTGTTACATTGTGTGCTAGCAAGGGTCAGCCTAATAGACGCAGGGGTACTTGTCAATAAGTCATGTGTGAAAATCCACTGGGGTTTCATCAGGGTGCTAGATTTATGCAGCTGCACATGTCATTGTTTAAATGTGAACTTTGAGCTTTTTTGACCTAAAACTGTTAAAGATGCACATTTGTAGGCTGACCTTTTTTCACAAAAAGTTTGGAGAGTGACACAGTTCAGCTGGGAATCTGAGCTCTCCCCTTTGAGCCCGTGGCTAAAAATAGTGTTTGTGTGCCAGCCCAACTCTGTAGGCCATGTTTTGAAGTAGCAACATGGAGCCTGGCCCAGCTCTCTGTTTTTAAGAGGTCACTGCTCGCACTCACCAACTAGCACATGCTCACTGACTGACAGAGCTGCAAACTAAAGCATTAATCTTACCATATCATACAGTTGTTTACTTATTGTACGTGATGCTTTCTTGATTTTAGTCATGGCTTAATGTTATGTTTACATGACAACAACCTAGTAAAAAGTAAAAAAGTTCACCTATAGCTGACATTTTCAAAACAATCTCTGGTCATACAGTGCTGCAATATGCATGCCAGGCCACTAGTTGGCTGTTTTGTTTGAATGTGACATAATGGCACATGCACTGACAGAACACTTAACATATATTTTAAGTGCACACGGAAAACAACGGTTGTGTTGAAAAACCCTCAATATACTGCATATGTAAGGGATGTCAATACATTAAAAATATTTTCACGATTAATCGCATTTTGTCCATTGTTAACCCAATGTTAATCACATTTAATCACAGATGAAAAAAGGTTTTATCTAAAGTATATTACGTATGTTTTTAAATCTGTTTGTAAATCAATTTGATACACAACCACAACAATAACTACATCAAATCATATGAGCAGGGATATCAATTTTGGAAATATTAGCCATTATTTTATTTAAAAATACTATACAGTTAAACATCCCGCAGTTTGTGAATGTTTAATGTGACCCCAGATCTGTCCCACTTTCTTGATGCACAGATATAAGATTCTTTATTCATCTGCAAGAGAAATTCACACTATTGTATTGTATTTTTAACCTTTTTCAGAATCAGAATTCTTTCAACTTACATTTGCCCTAAATGCTAAATACTACGTGGGAATGCATAAAGGCAGGATTTGATGACTTTATTTAGTACTAATTTGCGTACCTGTTGGTACACAACCTCTCTGAAAAACAAAGTCCAGGCTGGTACTGGTGGATGATGGGTCTGTACTCATTTAGTGTTTTTAAATTGATGTTTTTTTTACCCAATACTTAACAAATAAGATCAATCACATTTCTATAATATACATATGTTTTACTGAAGTGTTGATGGCTAGCTAGTGCACTTACAATGCTGGCTAATGCAAGTGCTGCTAGCTCTTCAGCCGTGGTCACACAGTCTGTTAACTAGCAGCTTATACCCATTATTCTAACATAAGAAAGGCGTTTCAAACAGAGAGGAGAAGGAAGGCAAAGTAAGAAGCTAAAAACCTACCACTTCCACACTTTCGGGAGGATAACTTGTTTTTGCTCTATCATATCGGACATTCTCAGGCTTAATCCATGCAGTGTTAAGGTAATGTAATGTAATGTAACGTAATGTCTCATCAATGTAACGTTACTGACGCCTTGTGAACAGAATACTACTTGACTTGTCTTTCAATATTTATTGACTAATAATGGTACACAGCCACTAAAGAGCAATAATTTATTAATTCATTTTTTTTAACTGATTGAGTGAGGGAGCAATGTGAACAATACATACATTTTTAGAACCCTTTCAAAATCGTATACACAACATTTTAGAAGATTTGACATAACTTTGACATTTTATACCCTGAATTCATTGTTCATTTTTATTTAGGTCGTGTGATTTACACTCATGAGGTAAAGGATGTTGAATAAAAGCTTACACAATAAAAACAGCAGTAATCGTATTACAGAATAACGTTAGTGTGGCATTTGTACAAACATGAAGTGTGTGTAGAAAAAACAAAAAATTGCCCTTGTTAGCAAGCAGATGGCCCCAGTGACGCACATGCTTGTGTGTGTGTCGGTGTGTGTGTGTGTGTGTTGTTAGAGAGAGCGAGACAGAGAAATAATTGCGGCTTTGTGTCTACTTATTTTGACAGATCAAAAAATTGATTTTTTTAAATTAATTTTTAGCTATAATGTCAGTTTCATTTTTAGTATATGGCAGCAAATGTTCTAAGCTCTTTTTTTCTCTGCCATTATTGAACTGAGCTGAATAATGCGGCCCGAGGTCGTTGTGTCATAGCAATAGCCCAGGTGACGTCATGTTATTTCTTAGTTGAGACGCAACCAACCAAAGTAGTGAAATCCATTTTGCATCAAGATGCAATTAATCAACACATTTTTATCAATCCATTCTAATTCCCATCTTTAGTTGCTTGTGTGGGCATATGCCACACCAAGCTTGACGGGAGGTAAGAGGACAGACTGACAGACAGATGGATGGACAAATTCGGTGTCCAAACCCACAGCAGGGTCAACACAGCCGAGACACTCAATGTGGAATGCTCTCAGCATCAGAAGTGCGGTTGCTCTTTTCCACATTTCCACTTCTTCATTACACACACACACACGTAACGAAGTACAGTGACACTAGAATGACTCCAAGTAACAAATGGATGCGCTCTGTAGAGGATGGGGCCTCCTGTCACAAACAATTATGCAGTCTTTGTCGATAAAATCAAACATGTAATTTCATCAACTGATTGTGCTGCCCCCGTGTGTGGTTTTTTTTTTGGTGTTCAACTCAGCTGCTTCCAACTGCACAAACATAATAAGAGACAGCATTCACACAAGTCTCACCATACAGGCTGTACCTGTGGCTGTCACCATCAAAATAGCCCATGAATCTGAAAGTGTGCTGCCTCACTGCAAAGGCTTCCCATTTCATCATCTTAGATAGCTTAAAGAAAAAATCAAGCTTTTTTTGTCTCCAGTATTGAGACAACTTAACGCAACAGCTTTTTATTCAGGCCGCTGTCGTATTTGAAGGATTCAAGCACTGCGCTTATATACTTGGGTGAAATCCTATACCCACATATTCAAATAATGCATTTTGCTTAAAAAACAATTCATGCTGTCCGCTGGGTTTTAAAAATTACAAAAGGATAAATGAAAACTGCCAAAACTAAGGCATTTGAACTGTTGAGATGAACATTTGGTATTGTTATATATTTTGTGATTATTGTGATCGACATCATCGTGGTTATCAATTTTATATTTTACAAATGCATGTATAGCAAACTCTCGTCACTTTGTGCTTTGAATTTTGCTTCATTCAGTCTTGTTTTAAAAAAAAAAATTAATACATCATGCTGTCTCATGGTTGAATAAGACCTATTAGTCAAACAGTATGCTCATTTTATGTGCGTTTTTGCCTAAATTAAGCATTTTCAGGCATAATATGGATAATCTAAAATTCAAAGGCATTATGATATGTAGTATTCTTCACCATTGTCTACACTTGTTATATTACTGTAATATTTAGTGAGATACACAAGCACCAGACGTCATCTCAACAACAGGCTCAATACTCCCTCATAAAAACACAAGCTACTGTTACAGCCGTAACCCACACCAGGCTAAAATTAAACTCTGAACCCCCGATGTCACTTCCTGTCCACGCCCCCCCTGCACTCATCTCCGCTAGCAGCAGAACATTTTTATAGCAACACAGGAGCATCTTATTAGTGTCTTAAATGGCTTATTTACTCATATGTCTACTATATTTGGTAATACTAGAGTAAAAGTGACTAAAGGAGTGCTAGTTCATGTCTAGAGAGGTCTAATAACATTTAAAAAAATCAAATTTAGAAGGTCGTAAACATGTTTTCTATGGTCAAACTATGAAAATATTCACATTAACAGAATCCTACTTTGTGGAAATTCATCTATCACACTCCTGTCTGGAATCACTTAACAGCGATAAACAAGGGATTACTGTATTTACTTTGAACAAAGTTGGCTTTCCAGGTGCAAACATATCTTGATTGTTGTTGAACTGTACTTTGTTCATAAAACAGTCTGTGAGGAGGCGACGGCAGAAAAGCAGTGACTGTGAGGTTGGTCTTTAGCTCCACAAAATGCAAAACATCTTCCCATTGCTGCATTACTCCGGAAGATACACTTCTCATATGAAAAGAAAACACTTTTTGACTGCCATTTTTGAGAAAAAGCTATACTGAAAAGCAGTTGCAGCTAAGCGGCTGGAAAGTTGTCGTACATAAACATTCTAAAGTTGTGGCGTGAGAAGTTCACAAGATCTTGTGGAAATCTCATGAAGTCCACATACCGAACCGTGCACAAAATTTAGTTGATCAGCACTTCGTAGTTGCATGAAACTTTGTACATGTTGAAAAATATCAAAACATCGTATTGAAAGACAAGCAAAACTGTAGATTAGGTTGTTTGTGGAACATTTTTGTACCCAACTGGTGGCCTAAAAATGAAGGGAGGGATAACCTAAAAACACACCAACCTCCTGATATCGTGCATCCATATTGAAAAAGAGTATACACAAACTTTCCCTTTGTGTTTTTTAAGCTATGTTTTCTCTTTGTGTGTCTGTCCAAGTTTTTTCAAGTTTCTTATATTTTGATAATTCCGTTTGTTGTTCAGCAGTTAATGTTTATGTCATATATAGAATACACACCATGGTGTTTGTAGTTGTTTTTGCAGGTCTGCAAATACATTCAAAATGTAAAGCGACAACATTCCTGCTTTTACCAGTTGTTGCTTTCCATAATTTAAGGTCCATTCAATTAAACACATCTGAGAGTTATTCCTGCTTGATACAGTGTCAATGTTAGAAAGTTTATGTGCGTGTGGACCTCTTGTCATTTAAAAACAGATTCATAAGGCAGAAACTCATGATTGGCCGCCATGAAAAGCATGGAAATGAAAACAATATTTTCCCATACAGCCGCCACTCATTAAAGCCAATGACAAACATTCGCTGCTCTTTTCCTCTCGAGTGAAGTGGAAATGGGACGTTGTGTGTCATCTTTCCACACCACGAAGGTCTCACAGAAGCAAATGCTTGGCAGAGATTGGGAAAACAAGAAGACCCGTGCCAGTCTTTGTCCAGACAGGAGGATGGAAAGATCATGATGATCACAGAAGCACTAAATTCAGACCAGGCTCTGACTTATTGTCGTGTCTTCATAGACTAAACGCATTGTTGACTGCTGTACAGAAACATTGTAGTTCCTCGGAGCTCAATTGTGACATCCGCTAAAGCATCGGAAATGTATAGAATGTGACTAATATATTTGTTATACAATCTGAGATATACTTATTTATAAATAAGCAAAATGACAAAAGAATAACAAAATTTGACTTGTCACGTGGCAGTTTGGCAACTCAAAACATGTTGATTTAGAGACTCAATACTTAAAGAAATTGTTCTAACGTGAAGGCTGTTTTGTTTGTCCTTGATATCAGACACGGTGGAACCTCGGTTAGCGTGCTTAACAAAAATGGGAATTGGAAGTTGTGTGTTCCATTACATCTGGCGTAAAAGTAATGCAGCATTTTAGAAAAACAATGTCTTACCAAAAATAAAATACGGTGGTGGTAGTGTGATGTGTTTTGGAGGTGTTTTGCTGCTTCAGGACCTGTGATAAATATAATCATGAATTCTGCTGTCTACCAAAAAACTATAGAGAATGTCAGACTATCTGTAGCTGAAACCAACTTGGGTGCTGCAGCAGGACAATGATCCGAAACACACCAGCAAGTCCACCTCCGAATGGCTGAAGAAAAACAAAATGAAGACTTTGAAGTGGCCTAGGTAAAGTCCTGACCCGAATCCTATTGAGACACTCTGACATGACCTTAAAAAGGTGCTTCAGGGTGGAAAACCCTACAATGTAGCTGAATTACAACAATTCTGCAAAGATGAGTGGGCCAAAGTTCCCCATAGCGCTGTAAGAGACTCATTGCAAGTTATGGAAAACGCTTGATTGCGATTGTTGCTGCTAAGGGTGGTCCAACGAGTTTAAGAAATTGGGAACACTTTTTCACACCACTGTATGTGATATGTCAGCTAAGGTGGTCCAGTTTTCCCCAAGTTTTTCAGATGTTTGGTTTGAAATAAACCTGACGGTCCAACCAAAAAGCCTCTCAAACAGCAGCAGTACTTGACACTCGCATTAAAGTCGCAATGTATAGTTACTCATCTGGAGTGTTAAAGTAAAGGGCTGCAAATCTAATTAACCACATGAACCTTTGCTGAGGGTAACTGATGATTCACTGAAGCATTTTGCTTCATGTTTTCCCCTCATTGTCGGCCTTCACTAAAATGCGTCATTGCAGAGTCTTGCAGGTGCAAAGTCTTCTCAGAAATTTCCTTCTTTTTTGCAAGCAAATCAAGGCTCTTTTTACTAAAGGTTTTCCATCGTGGTCTCTCATTTCCGGTGCCAGTGTGCAGTTTTTCCAACCTCAAACCTTTTGGAACGTTGTGATTATTGATGAGGTTAGTAGAAGTCTTGGCGTAGCTGACCTTAGCTGTAACTGGGGGTGTGTATTTTCTTTTAGTTTATTTTACGAACAGGGAGCCCCCCGCTGCTAGTCATCTGTGGAGGATCTCCCTGCAGCTGAGGCATAGCGAGACACGGGGAAGCATCTTTGTGTGCATTGTACCAGTAAATGTGAGACAGCAAAGCAACAGAATGAAATGAAATGAAACTCGGCTACACCTGTGGTTTTTTCATTTCAAAATTTCTGTTGCTGTGTCAAATGTCGCTAAGCATTTTTACCAAAGAGTGAAGCGAAATGTCCTCTTGATGTCGCTTTTATTTGGAAGCCTACTTTGCACAGAGCAGGAAGCCGCTGTGTCTGTGAGACACTAATTGTGTTGTTGTTAGCAATAAAGAGGACAGTTGATAATGGACCAATACTTGATTTGTTGGTCAAAGTAGGCAGGACCGACTTATGCGGGATTGTACTCTATTTCTACTCCCATTTTTTATTACCAAACAATAAGTTGAATTGGCATAAATCCTGTAAAGCAGGGGTGTCAAAACTATTTCCCAAATGAAAGGATATAAGGGCCACTTTGATATTTTGCAAAGGGATGCTGTGTTAGATTAGTATCGCACGATTTTTGGGGGAAAAAAAACACGTCGATGAATGCCTTTCAAAACCGATCACAAAAACCCATTGCCGTGCGGCGGCGACATAACAATTGATGTCATGACAACACAGACATGATGTGAATGTGCATGTGGGCTGTGCCACAGAGGGTTGACAAATCCCGCATCGAGTCGACAATGGGCGTACTTTGTCCCGTATTGCCGAGGGAATCAAGTCTAGTCTGTGAAACCTCAATGGTTTCAGTGCGACAGCTTGACCGACTACGCCAATCCGTGCCAGTGTGTCTGATCACTGCCTTTGGTGTTGGCCCATCTTGCATCTTTCACCACACAATTTGCCTCACTGACCACAGCTAACTAGCTAGCTTGAGACAATTATCCGTCTAGCTTCTCGCCTTCAGATTCCGAATGTGACTTTTTACCACAGTGACATTTTGTTTAAAAAAAAAACAAAAAAACAAGCAATGTGGTTAGTTGGGAGCTCGCTTTTGTCTCACAGGAAAGTGGATATTCCGTCCATGGCAGCCTTGGCCAGTAACAGTTAATTAACAGTACCGTACAGTATTGGAATCAGCAGCATAAAACTCAAATTCTATATGTAATAGATAAACTAAGAAGTTATGTATGTTGTAAGAAACTGCATCTGTGTTTTGTGATATAGGCAAAAAAGTATATTATTCCTACAAATTTTGGTCTTTGCTCTTTTTTTCTACCATTTCTGCTGTTTTTCATTATCCAAATATTTAAACTTTCTTCTTAAATAATTCTTGTAAATTGTTTGTTTATATTACTATTCCTATAATATTTTTACTTTATTCCCATAATATAACTTTTTGTCCCCAATCTATTCTTCCAAACGTTATGTTTTGTTCCTCATTATATTAGGAAAAAAATCATGTTTTTCTTTAAAATTACATTTTCCTATTAATATTTTTACTTTGTCGTTAAATAATAGAGGTTGTATCCATTTCTGCTACACTATGTCAACTTTTTTCCTGGAAATTTTGTTCTTGTAATTCTGACTTCACAGTATTATAATATTTTCTCTGTTGTTATTCTTGTAACATTAGCTTTTTCTGCAACATCATTTTCCAAAAATTACAACTTTATTTGTTGTTTTGTTTCTTGTGACTTTTTTAAAAAGTGTTTTAATATTTAAAACTTTTCTTGTAGAATGTTATTTGTCTTCTTAGTAACACATTATTTTCATTAAATTGCAACCTTTTGTCTTAATATTTTGACTTTATTCTTGTGAAATTACTGTTGATTTTTCAATTTTTGCAATATTTGAGAGTGTTTTCTTTTATTAAATGATATTTTTTTAATCTGCCACGGGCAAATAAAAAACAACAACAACCACACCCTGTTGTAGAGCTTCTGCTGATCAGTTTAGAAGTCAACATTTTAGTCAAGTTTCGCGGAAAACTGGTCATGAAGGGTTTTTATCAGCGCATCGGGTGACTCTTTTAGTATGTCATTGTCATGGCAGACTCCTTTGTTTAGACACTAACTTGTTGGCCCCTGTGACCTTTTCCATCATTTCTGTGTTCTTTTATTACCAGCATGGGACCAGTAAAGATGGCCTGCCTGCTTTAGCAAAGGTTATGCCCGAATATTGAGGCTTTCAGTGCACTTATAATTCACTGATGGACCACTTTGACGTGATGAAGTGTAGTTGTGTACAATATAAGAGAGTTGCTAGCTGGAGCAGTGTGAGAGTGTGGTTGTGTTGACATGGGGAAGGAAGAGCCTCCCACGTCAACAGGATGAAGTGACAAGAAGCACGAGCATATGAAGAAAGACACGAGGAGGAGGAACAACACTCGATGCAAATTATTGTTTTGATTTAGAGCATTTGTTTTTAGGTCACCAACTGTTGTGTTCCCTTTGGACCCAGCTTTAATAATCATAATAATTATGACAACAATGAGGTTGTACAGTATTTGTCTGATGGCAGTAAACGTGGGCAGAAAGTCGCTTTTTGCTTTAAATTTGCTTTAAATTACTCAAGTTAATCGGGTTTTTAAGCCAATTTTAGATTTTGTAGCATTTTACAGCCCAATTGAAACTGCAGGAGAGACTTCTTTAAAACCTTTCAGAGGCAATTTTGTAAAAATCATTTAGCACATTATAGCTATAATTTATTTACCCATTATTGTTTTTTGTAAATGTATTTAAACAGGAAAAAGATATAATATTATTTAGTTAATTGCATTGTACTGTATTTGTGTACTGATGGATTTGTAATTTACAGTACGTATCCTTGCAATTACTGATGACTTAATCATACGCCACAGACATAAATGTTGATTACACAGGTTATAAATGTTTTTTTACACGCCTTGTTTTCAAACAGTGCCTGTAACACAGCAGTAACGCATCTCAGCCCTTAGAAATTATTTAGAGAATGCGCCGCGGCTGCCCAGGTGAAAAAGAAACCGTGCTTCCGGACCGCTGGCCGCCATCGCTGCGCCCTGAGCTCTTGCGCCCCCAACTCCCGTCCTGGGTCAGTGCCCGGTGAGGAAGGCGGGAGAGACTGGGGGCCGAGCTGCCGAATTTGGCTGCTGTGATTTGCATGCCTGCCGAAAACTGTTTAACTCCGTTTAAACCAAAACTATGACACGTGCGTTGAACAACATACTCCGAGCACGCGTGGATACACAGAAACGTGTTGTTGGAACACTCGCACTAACCAGTAGAGATTTTGAACACACCCAAAGTGGCAAAAAAAAAAATCCATAAACAAAGTGCTTTGTTATTAAAAAAAAAAAAAAAAAAAGCAGCGTTCTAAGGGGGGAAAAATTTGCAGCTCGTAGTCTGAAAAATATGTTAATAATAAAAAGCGTGCATGGTAAGCCCTGAACCCCCCCTGTCATAGTGCCCCCTTGGGGCCATGCCCCCCAGTTTGAAAACCACTGTTTTAGCATATGTAAATATCAAAGTGGTCCTTTTATACTTTCATTTTTCAGTGGTAAAATTTTGGACACCCTTGCTCTATTTGGAAGAATGTGCACCACTGTTACATTCATTACCATTATTATTATTATTATTATTTATGCTTTTTGCTGAAACATTATTTTCATCATGCTTCACCGCTGCTTGTCTTAGAGAAATTAAGCATTTCTGCTTTTCTGAGCACCACTCATGTTACCAGATGTGGTTCCCTGGGTGTCCCTGTGTACTGTATGGGATAAGTCAAGAAATACGCCCAAACATCATACATGCATGTTGTCACATGCATGTATGATGTTTGGGCGTGTGTGGGTTGATTTTCCTCATACCGCAAAAATGCGCCACTTTTTTTTTTTTGTGACGCCAAAATAACACGTGGGTTCCGCTGCTGTTTGTACAAGTGGACAGACGACAAGTCGTGTTTGGTCTGTCGCCCCAACACGTGTCCGCTAACCAAACCAGTCGGTCCGGCTGCTCTGCAGACATAACATGCATACGATACAACATGAAAAAAAAGACAAACACTCAACGTATGCAGCCAGGAAACACAAATATGACCGTTTAGCGTTTGGCAGGAAAGGAACTGTATTTGGTTACAACTACGCAGTGGAACCATGTGACTTCTTTAAGCCAGTGTTTATTACGTTTTCTTTGTGCAAATAAAGTCAAAAGATGAATTTTCAGACAAAAACAAGAATACAAGAATATGTTATAGACTAAGAAAATGTTATGAGAATTAAGTCAAAATAACAAGAATAAAAACAATATTCTGGAATATTACAAGGGCAAGTCATAATGAAAATAAAACATTTGATTTTAAAAGGAGACAAGCTTACAGGAAGAACTGGCCTTCTCTTTAGGCCAGTTGATGTGTTTTTTAGCAAACTGTAACACTGTCTACACATGCCTTTTTTTAACAGAGAGACTTTGCAGGGGATTCTTGTAAGTAGATTAGCTTCACACAGACGTCTTCTAACTGTCACAGTACTTACAAGTAACTCCAGACTGTCTTTGATCATCCTGGAGCTGATCTTTGGCTGACCCCTTGCCATTTTGATAGTTGTCTTCTGTTTTCTGCCACGTGCCTCCGGTTTTGCTGTCCATTTTAAGGGATCGGAGATCATTTTAGCTGAACAGCCAAATTTTTTTGCACCTCTTGATAAGTTTTCCCCTCTCCAATCAACTTCTTAATCAAAGTACGCTGTACTTCTGAACAATGTCTTGAACGACACATTTTCCTCAGGCTTTCAAAGAGCAATGCATGTTCAACAAGTGCTGGTTTCATCCTTAAATAGGGGCCCATTGATTCACACCTGTTTTTTCACAAAATTGATCACTGATCAATGATTGAATACCACACTATTTTTTTAACACACCCCTTTCAACTAATTGCCCAATTACTGCACTTACTGGTAACTTGTTTGCCATGTAGCAATAAAAATATACTAACAACAGTAGTTAATCTGGTTAGTCCCATTGCACTGCTGTTATTTCCAACACTACTGTATGTATCAGAGACATTTCTCTGTGTTTCGTAAGACTAACACTTCTGTCTTGATCTTCCATGTAGCCCTCCATTATTTGTATATCTCACCCCAACCGGTCAAGACAGACGGCCGCCCCACAGAGCCTGGGTTCTGTCCAAGGTTTCTTCCCCAAAGGGAGTTTTTCCTCGCCTCTGTTGCTGGCTCATGTGGGGTTTGGGTTGGCTCTCTGTGACCTTCATGTGTAAAGTCCCATGAGATGACCGCTGTTGTGATTTAGTGCTATACTAATAAATTTGAATTTGCATTTAGAATAAAGTCAGAGAATAAATTGTTCAACTGAATGTTATGAGAATAGAATTGTATTATAGAAATTAAGTCAAACTAAAAATTGTGACTTTATGAGAATACATTTTTGGCATTACAGCTTTTTGCTTGTGCAATACTGACTTTATTCTCATGATTTCCTGATTTTTTGACCTATTGACAGAACAGAATTACGTGTGGTTATAGCTTTGTTCTCTTTTTTACGTGAAAAAGTAAAGTCAAGTGTAATTATTGGCGTGGGAAAGTAAGAAGCATGTCTTGAAGCCAGCGTGACTCCATGCAGCCCTCTGCTGGTCACAGAAGTGTAACTGCAGCTGCGCGCTTGACACTAACCCGTGTGCGTCTTTGTGTTCGTCCGTACAGTGAACGAGATCATCGGCAGAGACATGTCCCAGTCCCCTGGCGCCCACGGCCCCACGCAGACAGCCCACAGCCAGTCGTAGCTAAGACCCCCCCCGGATGGACTCCACGGGTCATGAGGTCGGGAAGGACAGAAAGTGGCTGCAAAGTGTGTAGACGGAGAGGAACAATTCCAACGACATCAGGGGTACTTCAAATCCCACAATGCAACACAAGCCTGACAATGCAAACATCAGCAAAATATGACTTTTTAACCAAAATGGAACGGGAGCCTTTACACGCAATCTTTAGATTCTTTCTTTCTTCTTTCACAATCTTTAGACCTCTCTTTTGGAAATCTTTTAATCCCAAATTATTGGCGTGTGAAACATGAAACATTCCACGACAACAAGCGTAGGCCTCGGGACACCATCATGTTCAAAACAGTACTGCCTTATTAGTCATACTACAATTATTATGATTATGTAGCTTCCCCTCTCCATCCCAATGCATTTAATATTCTCCCGTCCTTTAGGAGGACAATCTTTACGTGCAATAACACCCCCTCCCCCCAAAAAACCTCCCTAGTGTGCCTTATCAATACATACGTATTGTATACATTTTAAAAAATCAAGTCCAGAGATGAGCATCTTCCACATCCTTCACGCCTCCAAAAGTGGAACAAACTTTTTCAAATGGACGCCTCCGTCTTTACACCCCTTCGACTTACTTTGACTTAAGGACGGGTCGGGTTTACAAACGTCATTCATTCCTGCCACTATTTTTTTTATTTATTTCTTTTTAAACAACTTTTAATTTCATGAAGAAAGAAATCTACATGAAGAAAGTCCGGCCCAAATATTAGCGGTGTAAAAGAATACTCTTATGACAAATATTTTGTCAATAACTGCTTTAAAAAAGAAAAACCGAACAAAGTAATTTTGCATCATTTCGTGAGGTAAAACGTGGTGCTGTTATGACAGTAAAGTAGTCAGTTTACAGCAAGACAATCAAAATATTCGGTGAATAAAGTTGAAATAACGTTTGGACGATTATGAAAAAAGCTGTGGAATTATGAGAATAAATAGAATCTCAATATTCAGTGAAGTTGCGTCAATAATTGTGGGGACCACTATGAAAAAGTAGTAAAGTTATGAAAATAAAGTTTTACATGAATTGAACCAAAATACGATCATTAAGGTTGAAATATTACGGCAAATTTTGAAAGAAAAAAACGGTCTTATTTAGAAAATCATTACGTTATGAGAATAAAATTGTAATTTCACACAAGTAAAATCATAAAAGTACATGAATACGTACATGAAAAAGTTGAAACCATTTTGAAGGAGGAAAATAACTACAAGAAATCAAAATTATACCGTTGATGAGAATATAAAGTCGTAATCAGAATCTCAATATTCTATAAATTTCTATAATATATAAAGTTGGAAAATTACGATGGACTTTGGACTATTATGAGAAAAAAGTTATGACAATAAAGTTGTAATTGATTTAAACCCTAATACTATGGATAAACAAATGTTGACTTTTATTAAGAAAGCCATTAGGTTATGAGAATAAAGTCGTAATTTCACACAATAAAATCATAAAATTATACGAGTATAGTCTAAACAATAATTTGGGAGGAAGAAAATAAAAATTACACGAAAAAATTGTAAAGTTATGAGAATAAAGTCATAATTGTACTCTAATAGAATCTCAATATTCAGTTATGACAATAAAGATGCAATTTTACAAGATTGAACCCCTATTACTATGGATATATTTGAAATATTTCCACAACAAATTTTCAAAGAAAAAGTTAAAAACTTGTTAGGAAATTCATAAGGTTGTGACAAAAAAGTCGTAATTTTACGCCAATAAAATCATAACATCACATGAATAAATTTGAAACCATTTTGCAGGAAGAAAATAAATACAAGAAAAAAAAATGTAAATTGAGAATAACGTCATTATATATATATATATATATATATATATATAAAAATGTACCATAACTGAGGAAAACACATTGGACTATTACAAGAAAAAAGTAGGAAGTATGACAATAAAAGTTGTAATTTTCCATGAATTGAACCATCACAAATTTTGAAAGAAAAAATGTTGAGTAAAACAATTTTGAAGAGAGAAAATAAAAATGACAAGAAAAAACTGGTAACGTTATGAGAATGATGTAATTTTTTGGCCATTACTTTTTTGTATTTTTGAAACATAGAATTAGGACTTTATTCCGTTGATTTGACATCTTTTTTCCGCGGGATCTTGTAATCTTACAAGCAAGTGATTGGAAAAATTGATTGATTGGCGTGTAAACCATGGAGGCTTCCCTTCAACCAACCAGCAATAAGGACTTTTTCCTGCCTTAAGACGACAAAGCTTCTATGCATTCACCTTCGGCCTGACGCCTTCACGAGCGAACATAGCTGACCACAGCCATGGCCCACCGTGTGTGTGTGCGTGTGTGTGTGTGTGTAAGTCCCCCTTTCATCCACAGAAGCACATACACACGAACACAGCTATGCAATCCCATCACAAAAAATGTGACAAAGGTAAAAAAACAAAACATTAAGGATGCCTTAACTTGTCGGTGTGTGCGTGTCTGTGCTGTTTTTGGGCAGGACCGTTTTAGTTAAGTCACCTCTCAAACAAAAACACCAGCAACCAAAGAGCGAACGGCACGGCGTGTTCCCGTTTTCACTCAAGTCTATTTTTGATACTTTTTCAAACGGATGTCATTCCTAATAGCGACGTCGGGCACACACGGCGTGAGCGCTGAAAGCGATAAAAATAGAAAGACGTACACGGCGAGAGCCGAATGACGCAAATAGGAATCGTTGATGGCCTTTTGCCGCTTCTTTGCTTTTGTTTTCCCTTTCATGTGTTACCCGTCTGTACATGAGCCGTTTTGTAAAGAACTCAAAGGGAAATGCAGGTTTAGTTGATGTTTACCAAGCCTTGTATTGACATCTGATGTATATTTGTATGTATTCCTGCTTTTTTGTAATTTTTAAGACTGCAGTGCTTTTGGAAATTTCTTCAAAGGGAATAACTTGCATCATGCTGTAGTTTCCAAAGTAGTGGCTGTCAATAAAACCCAAAAGTCAACTTCGTCTTCATTGGTTCTTTTGTTTTCGCCAACCTTATTTGCAGGTTTTTCTTTTTACCCGTATATTTAACACTACTTCAACCTAAAATATTCATAAAGTATTACTTTTTTTTTAACTCCTCTGTTTAAAAAAAAAAAAAAGTGTGAGAAATAAAACAAACAAAAACTCAGTTTTGGTCCATAGGACAAAAACTGACTAATTTAAAGGGGGGGGGACATTTGTAGCAATTTTATAAAATTATTTCATGCATGTTGCAGTAATTGGTCCAGACCCGACGGTGGTAAGTGAACTAGGATTGGATAAAATAGGAGTGAAGTAGGATTTCATCGTTATAAATGGAATGTTTTCGTAGTTATGGCATAGAGAATGTGTTTGATCTTCTAAATACATGTTTTACATTATTAGAGGCATATAGACATGAAATAACCTTTACGTGGGCATTACCCAATACTGTATAGTGGAACTAATCAGAGAAAATAAGCCATTCAAGACAGTTTACCTCGTAGGTGGCACAATAGATGGCGGACAGGAAGTGACTTTTCAGAGTTGAGTTTTACTTTGTTCATGCTCATGTCTTGATTTGTTCAGCTCGTGTGATTAAGATTCTAATTATATTATTGTTGTGCCAGCAATAAGTTTGGCGCGTCGGTGGTGGTTTTACCGTAACCATTACTGACACCTAGTGGTCTCAGTGGCTTATACAGTATTTGTATTTTAGTTCATTTAGTCATTTTAGTCATTTAGTCATTACTTGAAAATACTTGATTAAAAATACATAGAATTGGCTGAAATCTGTGGTTTTTTTTTTTAAATATATATATAAATAAGAATAGGCCGTAGTCAGCCATGAAACAATTTTTGAAAAACGGCTATTGAGTGCAAACTCCTCCCTGAGTCACCACCTTATCGTGGTGGAGGAGTTTGCGTGTCCCAATGATCCTAGGGGCTAAGTTGTCGGCGGCCGTCATGCCCCTGGTAGGGTCACCCATGACAAACAGGTACTAGGGGAGGAACCAGACAAAGTGGCTCAAAAGGCCCTGATGATGGCTAAAAACATTGGACTTTGTTTTCCCTCACCGGGGTCCCCCCCTCTGGAGCCAGGCCTGGAGGTGGGGCACGATGGCGAGCGTCTGGTGGCCGGGGCCTGCACCCATGAGCCCCAATCGGGCACAGCCCGAAAAGGTAACGTGGGTCCCCCCTTCCATGAGCTCACCACTCGTAGGAGGGGCCAAAGGGGTCTGGTGCAAAGTGAGCTGGGTAGCGGCCAGAGGTGGAGGTCTTGGCGGTCCGATCCTCGGCTACAGAAGCTAGTTGTCGGTACGTGGAGTGTCACCTCTCTGGCCGGGAAGGAGCCTGAGCTGGTGTGTGAGGTGGAGAAATTCCAGCTAGATATAGTCGGACCCACCTCAACGCACAGCAAGGGCATTGGAACCAGTCCTCTCGAGAGGTGCTGGACTTCATTCCGTTCTGGTGTTGCCAGCAATGAGAAGCGACGGGCAGGGGTGGCAATTCTTGTTGCCTCCCGGCTCCAAGCCTGTACGTTGGGAGTTTAACCCAGTAAACGGGAGGGTAGTTTCCCTACGCTTTCGGGTGGGGGGACAGGTCCTGACTGTTTGTGCTTATGCGCCAAACAGCAGTTCAGAATACCCGCCCTTTTTGGAGTCCTTAGAGGAAGTACTAAAGAGTGGTCCCTCGGGGGATTCTCTTGTTCTGCTGGGTGACTTCAACGCTCATGTTGGCAGCTACAGTGAGACCTGGAGAGGTGTGATTGGGAGGAACGGCCCCCCTGATCTTAACCCGAGCAGTGTTTTGTTTTTGGACTTCTGTGCTCGTCACGGATTCTCTATAAGAAACACCATATTCAAGCATAAGGGTGTTCACATGTGCACTTGTCAACAGGACACCCTGGGGCGCAGTTCGATGATTGACTTTGTGGTTGTGACGTCGGATTTGTGGCCACATGTTTTGGACACTCGGGTGAGGAGAGGGGCGGAGCTGTCAACTGATCACCACCTGGTGGTGAGTTGGTTCCGATGGTGGGGGAGGATGCCGGTCAGACCTGGCAGACCCAAACGCATTGTGAGGGTCTGCTGAAAACATCTGGCAGAGTCCCCTGTAATAAGGAGTTTCAACTCTCACCTCCGGGAGAGCTTTGGTCATGTTCCGTGGGAGGCAGCAGACATTGAGTCCGAGTGGGCGATGTTTCGTGCCTCTATGGTCAATGCGGCTGATCGGAGCTGTGGCCGTATGGTGGTCGATGCCTGTCGTAGCGGTAATCCCAGAACTCGTTGGTGGACACCAGCGGGGAGGGATGCAGTCAAGATGAAGAAAGAGTCCTATCAGGCTGTTTTGGCCCATGGGACTCTGGAGGCAGCTGACAGGTACCGGCAGGCCAAGCGGTCTGCGGCTTTGGCAATCGCTGAGGCAAAAACTCGAACAAGGGAGGATTTCGGAGAGGCCATGGAAAACGACCTCCAGATGGCTTCAAAGAGATTCTGGACCGCCACTCGCCGTCTCAGGAGAGGGAAGCAGCGCACAGTCAACAACATGTATGGTGGGGACGGTGTTCTGCTGACCTCGACTCATGTTGTGGACCGGTGGAGGGAATACTTTGAAGACCTCCTCAATCTCGTCGACACATCTTCCAACATGGAAGCAGTGCCTGGGGACTTTGAGGCAAGTTCTCCTATCTATGGGGCTGAGGTCACCGAGGTGGTCAAAAAGCTCCTTGATGGCTAGGCCCCGGTGGATGAGAATGCCAGATGGACCGGCAGATTGGTGCGGCGTCTGCAGTAGTAAGGACTCTGCACCGGTCAGTTGTGGTAAAGAGGGAGCTGACCCAAAAGGCAAAGGCTAACAATTTATCCGATCTACGTACATACCCTTATTTATGGTCATGAGCTTTGGGGAGTGACCGAAATGACAAGATTGCGGGTACAAGCAGCTGAAATGAGTTTTCTCCGCAGGGTGGCTGGGCTCTCCCTTGAAGGTAGGGTGAGAAGCACTGTCATCCGGGAGAGACTCTGAGTAGAACCGCTGCTCCTCCGCATTGAGAGGAGCCAGATGAGGTGGCTCGGGGATCTGGTTAGGATGCCTCCTGGACGCCTCCTTGGGGAGGTAGGAAGCCTCAGGGAAGACCCAGGACACATAGGTGAGACTATGTCTCTTAGCTGGCCTGGGAACACCTCGGCATCTGCCGGGAAGAGCTGGATGAAGCGGCCGGGTAGAGGGATGTCTGTGCTTCCTTGCTTAGACTACTGCCCCAGCGACCCGACCTTGGATAAGCGGAAGGAAACGGATAGATGGGTGGGCTATAGGAGTGAGGGGCGAGTGAGGGCGTCTACACCTATAAAATACTAATGAATAGTTTAGGAAATTTTAACCCTTTAGCAGCCATTGTGTTTTTATAACTCAACTGTTTTGTTTGATTTTACTTTGTTTAAATAAATCGAACAACATTAACATCAATGCAAAAATACAAAACTATCATGTACACCATTATATAACTATAGACACGCACACACACACACCTCAGCATTAAAAGCTGTGAAATGTTGCTGCATGCTTTAAATGGAGCAAAAATAGCACCATCTGGTGGACAAATATAAAAGTAGTCAATGTAAAATGTTAAGAGTTGCATTTTTTAATCATTCATTCATTTTCTATGCTGCTTGTCCTCATTAGGGTTGGGTTGCATTATTTTAAGTTAAAATAAATGTAGGATGAAAATTTGCATTTTGAGTAGGACATTTTTTAAATAGTTTATCTTCAAATCCTTTTGAGAAACCACAGAAACTCAAAATCCTCATTAGCATTTTTTATTTTTATGGTTTACATTCATATTCACAATTCTAAATTCATACACAGCATTACAGTCGACAAAAAAAGTAACTAAATACATATCTCCTCTGCTACCAGGGCTTTAATAATAACAATACTAATAATGAGCCAGTGTTGCACTCTGGGTAGTGTAGGCACATTTATGATGCCAGAAACAAAAAGATTCTCCGCTCAGTGTGTCACCGGAGGCCACTTTTCTTAGATGAAAGATCGGATGCATGTGGTTGTTCGAGTTGGGAGTCCAAATGGAAGGCGAGTCAGACGAATCCCTTCTGAAGTTTTATGGCTTTTTCTCTCTCTCTCTTTGATGGGCCTGTACTAACTGCAGGCCCTTTAAGTCATTAAGCGTGTGCATGTCCTTGCATGCACTAAATGATTATTATAGATTCTGACAAATATATATATATATAAAAAAATGTTCAAGTGCGGACAAATGCTTTGGTAGGATGTAAGCAGCCTCAAGCATCTCCAGATGATAGACGCGTTCATAAAGTCCAACTTAAAGAGCAGCAACACACACGTCGCCAGGCTGGCCAGAGGAGCCTCCAAGAGGCCAGGAAAAGGGGAGTTGGTCAGTGACAGAAGAGCAGGTGGATCCGCTGGCCGTAGAAGGCGTGGTTGGAGCGCTCGGCCACTGCCCGCCGCGCCATCTCCTCGCTGGGGAAGGTGATCAAGGCCTCGCCGCTGCACTGGCCGCTGAAGTTGTACAAGATGAGGATGGCGTCCGGCTGGAGCTGCGCGACCACAAAACGACGCGCTCAAGAGTGGGCAAAGACTCGACTGCTGCCTTCACACACCAGGGGGAGCCCTCACGCACACACAAGCATGGTGGAGGATGCTTTGCTCCCTCAACAATATAAAAACGTATAAAAGGCTGTGTGGATTAGTTTAGTTAGTTTGCATGCAACATCAGCTAACTGCGCACATAAAAAATAAATCCATTACAAAAGCAGGAGATGGAAAGCGAGAAGGTGCACGCTCCTGCAGGGAGCATCAAAGTTAGCGTGGGAGTGCTGAATCATGACACATTACATTAAGATGTAAGGCATGCATTGGAGCAGACCTGACTTGTATGGGTGGATTATTTTACATTTTTAACACACAATATGCATCCTAATAAATATACCATAATATATTACACTGGTATATTGTGATTATATTCTCCACTTTTATTTATATTCCATTTATATTTAACGGAACGCAAATTTAGTCCACATTCTCTGTAGTTTTTTTATAACTGTAGATATTATCATTGTGATAGTTCTCAAGGTTTTTTCCTGAGTGGAAAAATGTGTTTGTATTTGAGATAAGTGTTAATTAGAAAGAAGGTCCTAGTAAAAAAAAAAAAAGAATTATAAAAATTACAATATAAATTAATAAAATGTATAGATTAGCTATTATAATAAATCCATCATTGGAATCAAATGTATTATAATAAATGTTTTTCTAAATTAACAGGAGGAATAGGTGGTATTTTGTTTAAGTGTACTGTACAAATCAATTAAGTTAATCAATTTGAGAAAATACGGTGGAAGTCATCAGAAAAACCTGAATAAATGTCCAAATATGCATAAAAGCCCCAAATCGAGTTGTTTGTGATATCTTGCGTGCAAATCATCATTTGGCAGTTTATTTCCTAAAACTATTTCCTGTATTTAACGCAAAAGGTGCATTCTGGTTAATGGCCAGCAGGGGGCTACAATAGTCATTTGCAAACATTGCCATGAAAGGATGCTGCTGCTGCTTCATTACGATAATTAAGAGTCAGCACTCCTCCAAACAGGAAGTTAGGATTGAGTTGGGAAGCATGCAGGCTGACACGCCCAATCAAAGAGCTCAGAACCACCACAACCCGAATCAGGGTAAGTCCATTGGAGGGGATGAGAGGGTCCAAAGCCTCTTACCTTGAGGGGTGAGTCCCTACAGACAGAGCCATTCTTTGGGCTGAATGAGACTCCTGGCCTGTTCGCTCATCTGAACCACGCCGTTGTAATCGTCAGGGCCGTACTACACATGGCATGATAGCGAACGCACAGTCAGAACGACACAACAGGTTTGCATACACAAAGTAATGGAGAACACACACACACACACACAGTAAGAACGAGGCTCTGAGAGACCAACACTGCTATAGATCCATGTATGTAGCTCCAAGCTCATAGTGGCACTTAGTGTGCAAGTATAGTAAATATACTTGTGTTGTGTTTACAGCCTAAAAAAGGGATCAACGTATTCACCACAAAACATAGGTGGAGTCCAAAACTGCACAAATGGCTTTCCAAAAATGGCTAATTATTGTATTTTAGTTAATACGCCGGGAAAAAGACTTCCATATCATGGGATCAAGAACAAAAAAAAAGCTTAAAGAGCTTCAACAGTTATTTGCCTCAATTTTGGGAGTACGAGCAGATCATAGGGGGGCAATAGTATGTAGGCAAGGAACCCATGACTACCAAGAGCATTTCAATGGCAGAAATAAAACATCCTTTTCTAGAAAATATTGCATCTAACAATAATTTAGAGCCCATTATTGCTGTTTAAACAGTACAAGAACCTGAGGCTCAGAGCTAAACCCATTTCAAGTACAACAAAATTAAGTATCTAAACGATGATTCTTGTTAAAGAAACAGAACACCATCTTCAATGAACGACATTTATTGTAGGGGTGTAACGATTGCTTTTGGTAATGATTCAGTTTGTGGTTGCCGAGTCAATTTAAAGTACAATTTTGGTTCATTTGGAACGATACGAAATAATTCAGTAACTTTTCAGCCAAAAATTCCACCAGTCTGTGAACTAAATAGCTGGATACCGGACAGTGTATGTAAAGTTTCCTATATTCCGCTTGCTTTTTGTAAGGAATCAGGCATAAATGAATGATGGATATAAACAAACAGGTAACCAACAATTGAAGGTATTCACTCTTTATTTGAATAAAGTCCAACCATCACTTCAGGTTGAATTAACAGGTTGTTTTTTTGATTAATTGTATTTGATAGAACATGACAATCAATTTGATTCATCATTCACTTCTCTACTCTTAAGAATTAAAGGAGTCAGAGCAAATTTCATAGTTCTTTTAGTTTCAGTTTGCTTTATCAGTCAAGTCAAAAGCTGTAATCGTCCCACTGAACTTGGCAACTGTACTCCAAAATATTAGGCTGGGGCAAAATTAACCTATTTTGCACCATGAATGAATTTCATCCGCAGATAGATACTGAAGTGAATTCATATCCTACATACCTTTATTCTTGTCCTGAAGCTCCGATCCATGAGTTTGAAAGGATTTAAGTTGGACTTAACTTTGAAGGTATAAATCACTCTCTAAATCTGATATGAAATTGAAGAGGAATACGTAATTTAGATAACAAGCATGTATACCAATGAAAAGACACCCCATATCCTATGGAAAATGTATTTACTTACTCTATCAGAGCGCGCACGCTCAGCGTCACATGACGTCAGTGCACCCCGTGTCAACAGTCATGACTAATCGACACCAAATCAAACTGTTACAAGGTAACATTTAACATCTTTATCATTAAATAGCTAAAAACACACATCCATATAAAGCCTGCCGTGCTTAAATCCTATGCTTTATTTCCTTGTATTGATTCAGTCAATTAATTACCTTGGAAATGTACGTACAGTAGGTCATTAAATGTATGTCGTCTGGAATGGCAACTTAGTGAACATAGATTGATGTAGTCGAATCTCAGGAAAATACAGGAAATCCATACATCGAATCTCCTAATTTAGCGTATCTGCACAGTCGCCATTCAATTTTTTTTTTTTACATTTATCAATTTATTTTTATGTCATAATAATATGTACCAGTCTTTAAAATCCCACAATTTTTACATATTTGTTTCGATGCTTCACGGATAATGTTTTTGCATCAAGCGTTGACATGTCACACTTTGACGGTCCATGAACGCACCATAGTGGTGTGCTTTGGCTACACCGTGACCCTGATTGCATCTGCTCCTCAATCATCTGACTCATTAGTTGTATGGATATTTTATTATTTGAAAAAAATGTGAGGCATTTGTCATTTAGCTTGTTATAATTCCATTACTGGTGCTGAAGAGAAATTGTCCGGAGATGTCCAGTCCAGTCGCTTTTATTGCAAACAATAATGCAAAAATCAAACGGGTGAGTCAACGTCAAGGTAACTGGAGCGGTTGAGGCGAACCGTGTGTTTAAAAATACATTTTTATGGCTGTATGAATTACTCGCGGATTTTCTCCATTCCCTGGTGGATGTGGAACATGACTGCAGAAAAAAGCAAGCATCTACAACACTTCTAATTTCTCCCACAACCTGTTAAGCCTGCAAATTAACTGAGCCGAAAAAGGGTATTCTACATTTACATGAGGGAAAAACAAAAAAGATAAGGCAATTTTTCCACAAGAACTTCCACTCTGATCTATTTTCACAAGCATGCAATTCCAGTCCGCAAAAAATTATAAATAAAATAAAAAGTTCACATAAAGAGGCAAAATTTAAATTCACCAATAAATCTTGCCCGCCTCTACTAGCTGTCACTCACACACAATCTGAAGAAGAGCATATAGACCACAGCAAATCCCCTCCACCTCAAATTCCACTCCTGTCTCTGGCCAGCTTTATGAAGGGGTTTCATACCTTAACGAGCACTGCATGAGATGGCCTGGCAGCAATGCATTATGGGAAGCAAAGAGACCACACATGCGTGTCTTAAATGAGCATTTAATGAGTAAACCCTTTCGGTCATGAGAGGATTATTATGTATGTATACATGTATTTGATGGTGTGCATTTTGTTTGAAATGACCGAATAAAATTACTACTACTACTACTACTACTACTAGTATTACAAAAATGAAAAATGAAATTTAAAACTACTAGTGATTAAGTGAAGAAAAGGAGGAGGAGTCTAGTTCATGACTAGATTTTCTCCTTGTGGACATGAAAAAAAAAAGGGATTGTGGCCACACTTAAAACTGAAGAATCAGGAATGATTGGTAAAGTAGAAAATATTATTCCTGATGTTGCATCCAAACTAAAAACTAGGAAATTGTACATTTCCGGCAACTATTTAATATGCGCCGCTGTGTGGGTGCAGCAGGTACTGACCTGGTATCCCTGGAAAAAGCTGAGGATGTCCTTGACGCCAGTGTTGTAGGGAAGGCCCTGCATCCGCACTAGAGCACCAGGTTGAGGCAGCACAGAGGAGGCGGCGGCTGCAGCCGCCGCTGCTGCAGGGTGAGGCTGGGCTGCGACTGCTGCCGCCACTGCTGGCGGGGCTGTGAAGTAGCTGACTGTGGAGGGGGACACTGGGGGGCTGAGGGAAAAAACCCAATATGTTTTGTTCTTGGTTGCAATTTTTTATCGTAAATCTTTGTGGAAAAATACTTTCATGATGTAAAATATCTAAACATATCCATTCATAAAAGGCAACAGGTGATGCTCAAACCTGGGATAGTAAGCCGTATAGTTCATGTTCATATACAAGTGAGGCTGAGGGGGGTAGTATGCCAACGCAGGGGTATGTGCGGCCTGATGAGGTCTAGGAGTAGCCAGCAGAGGGGGCTGGTAGAGGGCGGCCTCGGACAGGATGGCAGGTGAAGTGGGGAATGCTGCAAAGGCTGTGGATGGAGATAAACCTGGAAGACGAGAGATGTTACCAATAAAAAATGCAAAGTACATGAAAACAATCAAACATATCTTTAATCACCATTACTTATCTTAAAACATAGAATTTGATATCGCTCTTGTTGCTTGACAGACTATATAAATAATGTAACCTCATAATAAATGATTGTAACAGGAAGCTTATTTGCTATGCTAGAAAGCTATTTACAAAGCTGACAATGTCCTTCAGGATGTCATTCTCACAATATAAACAAAGTTAAATGACAGCATGAACATATTTACATACAAACAGCCTCTATCAGCGTGAGGCTATGGGTGACCAAGCAGGAAGGCAACACTCAAACGACACTGGCAGACATTACAGGACATTTATTTATTTATAAAATAGCTAAGACTACAGTCAATAACAAGTAAATGTTGATTCATTACTAAAAAATAAACTACAAAAGAAAAACAATGCTGCTCCCTTGGCTGCCAATCTAATCTCTATAGATAGGAGAGAGCAAAGACCAAAGTGCAGCATTTCACAAAACGGCCATCCTCTTTTCAAACGGATCCATCAGTTTTGCAGAAATGTACAATTGCTAAGATGTCGTCAAGCGTTTTTTTTTTTCCCCTGACTTAAAATATACATTTGAAAACAAAACTTCCTTGCACAAGTGCTACATTTAAGTAAAATTTTGGATATCATCACTGTGATCAAATTATTGTAATATTGTAATACCTCAATTATCTGAGGTTGAGTCAAATGAAAGCACTTACAGGGGAGTTTGCAGGGAGGTGGTGAGAGGCCGCTGCGGTTCAAGGTTCCTCCCATCAGCACGATGCTCATCTCCTCTGTGGAGCACTGGAATACCTCCACATATCGGTCCTTCATCGTCTTCTTGTGGCACTTCTGTGCAACCATGAAGGCCTTATCTGGTGACTTCATCTGGATGAACGCATCACCTGAGGGCCTGCCCTACAGATGAAAAACAAAGATTCAACATTCCTTTGAAAGCGTTGGACCTTCAACCCTAAGGTCCATTGTCTTGTCTCACCTGCTGGTTGAGGACCATGTGGACTCCGTGGGGTTTGATGTCAACAGTGTGCTCACCCATGAACTCCAGGATGTCTTCGATGCCTGCCGTGTAAGGCAGGCCACGGAGGCGGACGCAGTCACGAGTATTGCTGGCCGTTGTGAGGTATGGAGGCGTAGCAAGGACAGGGACAATGGGCGAGGGGGGCAAAGTGGATATTAGAGGGGTGGACAAGTAGCGGTTCAGCACCTGGCAAGGACAATGGCATCAGAACATCAGAAGATACTCCAGAACATACTTGGCAACTTGGCCCCAAAACAACTCTCATAAATTATCTGATGATGTGGTCATGTGGAGACTTCCCCAACTCACCTGCTGGACCTCAGCAGCAGTGCTGCGAAAAAGTTCAATGTAGCGCTTGCCCAGGATCTGTCTATGCTTCTTCATGGCGTTCTGGGCATACTCGTCACAGGAGAAGAGCACAAATGCGTCACCGGTGGGCCGTCCATCAGGGTACTTGACAAACAGAAGCCCCTCTGCGCCGTCTGTAACAGGGCTCTCTGGGCCAAGAAAGTCCAGAACTTCTTGGGAGGTGGCAGTGAATGGCAGCCCCCGCATGCGGATGATCACCTGATTTTCTTTGGACAGGAACTGAGTCACCTCGTTAGACGTACCTTGTGTCAGAGGAAAGAAAACGGCGTAGACATAGTCACGAGACACTGCAAACACTGTTCCACTCCAGTCCTGTTGGGGAGCAGTAACAAACATCACAAAGTAGGTGCCATCTGGATTAGCTCCAGAATTTAGTGGATCTTCCTTGCCCCAACATTTGCGGGAAAATAATATTTTTAACGGGTGCACTTGAGGCCTAACCTAAACTTTGAATATTTTTTATTCATAATTATTTTTCAATTGCTTTAATTTGCTGATAATTTTCTATCAGCGGGCGTCAGCCTGGCCCCCTTAGGAAAGCATGGACTTTGAGGCCCAACTGAACAGGTGAAGTGTTGTGAGCCAAGAGAACAAATTTTCTCTCTTCCGAGGGTTGAGCTCGAGAGACGAAAAGGCAGGTGAGGCCTGTGGGTGTGGGGTGGGAGGGGGATTAGCTTCTCACAAAGCATCTTTTATGAGTCCAAGATAAGCTGCTGGAGATCACTGGGATGAGACAGGCACACAGGTAACAGGAGAGAGAGAGAGAGCACAAGAAGAAACCTTCCTTCACTGACACTAAAAGAGTTGCTCTTTTAGAGATGTGTGGAAGGTCCTTGTTTCCTCATAAGGGAAAAAAATCATGAAACAGAAGTTCGTTGCACCAAAACAGAAAGCTTTTTACAAGGTCTCCTCATGCACAGAGCAAAAAGAGGAAGAAAAATTGAAATCTGACCTCCAGCAATCTTGAGAAATTCCTCTGCGGTGGCTTTGTATACCTGGGAAGATGAGAATAAGTGGGTTTGCCTTTAAACATTTAAGAATTTATTCTACAGCCATCAGTAAGCTTTGCTATTAAATATTAACTCCAGTATGCCACAAGGGGAGTAAGAACCATCTCTTTGTTGTCTCCGATAATTTTTATTACCCCTCAAACCCTGGCAGGCAGAGAGACAGAACTTCTATTTTGTTGAATATCCCACTTCTAAAACATTGCCATTTGTGGCTAAACATTTGTGAGTGGCTAAACATTGCCAGTCTTCAGACTAACATTCTAAAAGAAAAAAAAACAAAAGTTCTCAAAGAGCAGGTGCATCAAACGAGAGCTATCAGAGTTCAAGAACCCAAGAACAGAGAATGACAACATGAGACCATGAACATGTCTTTGTCAAGCTGACCTTTCAGCAGCCTGTCAGGATGCTATGAGAGGGCCCCTACGCTGGTGGGACCACCACAAATACATTATTGTGAGACCGCTCTCAATGTTTGATTTGAATACACAGTGGAACCTCATATTTGCATTACACCTTTGTGAGTCAACTGTGTTTTATTACTTTTATATTTAATACTATTGTATGACCGCTACTTAAAATGTCTGCATTTGATAAAGGTTTTAATATAACTACTAGACTAGCTTCATAGACACAGGACACACATTGCCCTTCCAAAAATAATACAAAACAGGACTGATCTGTATCTGTTGTAACTGCGTGTACATTGTTTGTAAAATGACAGCTACTGTTGAAACTGCTGAAATCCTGGAGGAATCTACAAAGAAAATATGGTGAAGTAGGCTTGTTTAGTTAAGAGCAATTTCACAGCCTCATCTTGTTAAAAGGAATGACACAAGGAGTGGGGCTTAACAAGGATATTTTTATTTTTAAATGTAAACACAAAACTACACATTAAAGTTAGAAGCTGACCTCAATGTAGCGATTGCCCATGTGGTGCTTGTGGCGCTCCAGTGCCAGGTCTCTATGCTCAGAGTTGATGAAGCGAACCAAGGCCTCGCCATTCCTCCTCCCCTGAGCATTGAGGCACAAGGCCACACCCCCCCTGAAACAAATGATTTAATCATCCTTAAAACTGTCAACATCTAATTACCTAGAAGCTTCCTACTAATATATATGCTATGCTTTTGAAAACAAAGCTTTGAAAATAAATACAATCAAATATGTTTTCTTACACCCCATTTTTCTTTTTCGTCAAACATTTTCACTAAAATCTCGGTTTTCGGACACTTTCGATTTTCAAACACTGGATTTATATGTATTGTATGTATTTTATCCATATATATTGTATCCTGTTTTGTATCTTTCCACAAACCCAATTGTCCAAACAAAGCACAGCCCCATTGCAAACTCACTGTAATTTTTTTATTGAGTGCAACTGCTAAATAACATGCCACGGGGCCAAAGAAAGTCGCAATTGCAACACAAAGCCAAGAAACACTAAATAAATTTCACCAAGAAGTCTGCATCAACACTAAGTTCAACCAATTCATCATTATAATTATTTTGCATTTTTTCTGCATGTAAGTATAATTATTCTCTAAAATGTTTTTTGTGTAGATATTTTTGGATGTCTGGAACAAATAATGGGATTTACAGTATTGCCTACGGGAAAAAATTCCCTCGGTTTTCATACGTTCCCACAGTACTTTGCTTTAAAAATATCTATAAAGTGCAACTTACTTGGCAATACTGAGGCCTTTGAAAAAGCGAGCAATGTCTTGGTCTGAAGACTGCCATGGAAGTCCTCGCGCTCTGATGACCGTCTCGCTGTCCACTGGCTCTGTTTTACTGCTGCATGATAATGTATGGAAACTCAAACGCAATGCTATGCAAACACACAACAGTCACACAGACATCTTCAATTCTACATTCCAGCAACCTACTATAAAAAAATGATATTTTCATTTTCATATTTTCATTAAAGCATGAGTAAACCAACATACAGTACATGTCATGAGGCATGCCCACTGCAACATCTGCACGTAACCAGCCGCCTCTGACGACCCTGCACCACCTGAAGCTCCAGTGTTTCACTGAATGAAAAGCAACCCGGATCAATGAAGGGCCTCCCTCCACTGGGCCAGGTCGAAAACATCTCAGGTGGGATCTCCTTGTCATTCCAGTAACACTGGAAGCCATTTGGACTGTCAAGGTTACATTCTTTTGTACCTTTCAATGTCCAATGTTTGACACTCCATGGCAAAGTGTAAACGGCGGCTCTTTATGTGCAGATGTTGCAGTGGGCATCCCTCATGACTGAGGACCCTCGTCTGTAACAGCTGGGTTTTTCAACAGGACAACACTGCAGTTCACAGTTTGCATCTCATACATACCATGTACCAGAATCAAACTTGTACTTTACTGTCTCCACACAGGAAAAAATGTAATCTGAAAGGAAAAAAAACAATTGGTAATGTATCAAATGTATTACTGTACTTCAAAATAATGTATTCTCTAAAAAGGTATGTCTATTCACATGTGTAGCAGTTGTTTTGGTTTTTTTTTTTCAATTCAAATCCAGACAGTCAAAGGCTGCTTCATGCTTTCAAACATACACAGAAAACAAAGCTGTAAAAGGATAATGATCAATGTATTGCAACAAAACTCTACAGCTTGACAAAAAAAAAGTGCACATTCTTGAAAGATTTTTTTTCTATTGATGTTCAGGCTGAGCTAGTTTTGCCAAAACAGGCAAGACAGGTTGTAGGCCACATGTGGCACTTATGCAAACCCAATTAATCAGGTTGTTAACATCTATTTACTGTAATTATATGTGTAGACATCACTTTGATGATGCTCTGATAGGGCGCGTGTCTTTTGGAACATGGCGGCTTATGGATCCCCAGAGGTATGCAGCCCTCCCACCCCCAGAAAAGCACCATCAAATCGGTCAGTGTGCGGTGCGAAGACGGGTAGTTACTTACTGTACGGCTCAGCCAGGATGCAGAGGGTCAGCTGCACCATGCTCCTCACCTCCCTCACCCCTATCAGCTCTGACACTGCAGGTAGACCCACATCTGCATGTTCAGTTAAAGACGATCTACCATTTTGTTGTTGTTTTTTTTTATTCCTTAAGAATTAGTCAAATCATTCAATTCACTCAAAAAAGATACGTTCTAACATTGTCGAAAGCTCCAGCTTGTTTGCAGGGCCAGCACTGGGGCAGCATTTCTCAAACTCCTTTGTCAGATCCACAAAGGAAAAGAAACACTCGGGAAGGACAAGATTCTGAGAAGCAAGAAGCAAAAGCTTTATGTGGTACAGCATCAACAGATGCTCAAATAATAATAATAATAATAATAATAAAAAAACTAAGAAAAAGGACTACAAAATTTGAATATGCATCAGAATTTTAACAATTATACAAGTGTTCTTGAAAGCACAAAACATTTGTTAAGAGGGTCTAAGTGTGCAATACAGAGTAGTAATAATGAAAAAAGTCTTATTTACAGTATATATTTACATTTAAGATACAGTTTATTTCACCCTACAAGGAAGTGCAAGGAAGACTCTTGGTGCAAAGCATTTTTGTCAAACACATTAGTAACATCTCTATTTTCCTTTGGGATTTTGCAATGTTAATGTTTATACAGTATGAAAGCCAGCAACTAACACCATTTACCTTCTTAGAAGCCTCGGGGTGGAGAGCCTGACGGATGACAAGGGGGCTGTTGACACAAAGAGTGTAAGAGCTCCTCTCGAGACACTTTAGCTCCGATGCCAAAGATTGCTGAAACTGCACAACAAAGCACAGAAGAAAATATTATTGGAACTTTCACACACTGTATCAAAACTGATAATTTAAAAAAATAACATTCGCATAGAGCGCTAGGAAGATTGTGCAAGTGTAGCTGAAATCACGTGCATCCTAGTGGGAACCGTTTTTTGTTAACCATTTTGTTACATGAATGTAAAAGACTTTGAATAGGGTTCAACTCTTGTGCAAATGGTACTGACAAAGTGAGAATTAAATAGATGTAAAACTGAAGGGCAAGACAAGTGAAGGTAATGCTATGTTTGATGTTTGGATTGTGTGTGTACTTGTCTGACAGGTATTAGTGTTTGTCGAGTGGGAGAGGCAAGCTCACACTTCAAGACGCAGTACAAGTCCAACCAACCTTGTTTAAGTGATGCCAACACCCATCTAAATCCTCAACACCAGCATCCCCCATGCATGGTTCTTAAAGCACACGCAATGAGCACCGCCCAGTGTGTTGTGTCAACTCAATGCACTGGTGTGTAAAGCCTCATGACATAAATACCAGCATCAACAGAGGTGTGTCCACTTTAATGTAATTAGTAAGATGAATCAATGCTTTTGGCCACTTTTCACAGAAACATTTTGTCCTCATGCTACGTCAATGAGATCTAATACATATTAGACAGTGATCTAAAAGTGCCTTTGATAACCCTACTGGGAACTTGCAGTTTTGTGTTATTGAGTATGCCCACACAGTCTCAGAAAGCGCTATAATCCACTTTAGGAACTTTATCCACTTCTGACGCGGGTCAGAAGAGGCATCATGTCCACAATTTCCCTTCATGGCGTCAGCAAACAAGTGTGGGAGATATCTCACAAACAGGCAATAGAGACATTACTGTTAGAATGTCATGGAAAAAGTACATTTTACATAAGAAGTGACACCTTTAAATGAGTCAATCAATACTGACTATATTGATTGTAAAGGCGAATTTTGTATACTGTTTCTTCAACAATCAAAGTGCAAATACATAAATTTGGCTTGGAAAAACAGACAGAGGCAGAGGTTTTTCACATGGCCACAGGCTATATGGGTGATAATCACATAGCGAGTAACACTCACACATAGTGAGTATTACAGGTGCGTGTTTAGGCTCGTTTCACAGTGAAGAAAATGCAGGGCGATGAGGCAACGGTAAACAGCTGCTGACAAATAAGGAGGAAAAGGTGTTCATGGGGTAACATCAAATGCAAATGGTTTTGGCTAGATCGGACAGGAAAGCAAGATAAAAATGTGTGCCTTCCTCATAGCAGTGTCGGTCTTGCCCAATTACAAAAGCTGGTTACAAGACAAAGTAAATGTTACAGAGAAGGTAGTGACACACCCAACTTTTGTTAAAACTGAGCAAATGTCTTTAATACTTGAACCAACGGCAGCGTGTGAGACAGACAAGGTCGTAGAGCCCTGCCTCCTTGGGAAGGCTTTTATGCTAAAATTTGGCATGTTTACTTCACAGTGGGCACGTACCACCAATAATCCAGACACACATTTTACCCTAACAGAATTTTCTTTCTACCTTACAAGGTATTTTCACACAGGGGGAAAGTGGCCTTTGAACGTGGTCCTATCTGAATACACTCTCCCACTGGAGTGCTTGCATGCAGAGGTGAGAAAGGGTGGTGCTAGTGGCCACCATAAATGCCGATAAGAGCGTCATCAGGGAGTGTCAAGTAAGCTGCTAAGTGTTAGTGGCATCTGAAGAATGGCACGTTACCGCCGCAGTAGAACTTTTGTATTAGTCATGCAATCTATACAGTAGTGCTCAGCATCCTCATACAATCTGACGATAAATACGATAAAAAGTAATTGCAGTGCACAAAACCTCATCAATACCCATCTACCAGATATTTGTATTGTTAAAGGTCTAACCACCATTATTCAAATATTGTTTAATGTGTGTGCGAAAGTAAACAGTAATACTCTGTTTATCGTGGTTAATTCACCGTGATAAGTGACTTTGTGCAAAGTAGAATTCTTTATTTATAAATGGAATATTTTCGTAGTTATGATTTTCTAAATAAGAATTTTTACCATTATTAGAGCCCTTTAGACATGAAATAACACCCTACATTCAGCTTTACACAGGTAATACCAAGCATAAAAAACAAGCGTGAAAAAGACATTTTGGACATAAATAGAACTCGTGTATGTTACTATAAATGTGTTCCCGAAAGAAAGGCAGGCAGGAAGTGACATTGGAGGTTCAGAGTCGATTCAGTTTTGCGTACGACTGCAAAAGTAGTCTGTTTTTATTGGGCATTTTTTTTAGATTTTGTGCCTGTTGTGATTCAAACCTGCAATAAAAGCATGTTGGTCCCGCTATCTGGTCTGATGTTTGTGTGTCTCACCGAACATTACAGTAACATTACTGACACCTAGAAACTAGTGTACAATACTACATTTTATTAACATCTTTGAATGCAAAAAAACAGTATCAAACTATATCGGCCTGCATCTAAAATATCCAATATTGGCACTTCGAGACAAGCAGTCCGTGCTAGATTTTGGACCAGTACTTCTATCCAGCAGCAGACCTTCAATTGAGCATGCAAAACCTACGTCATAACAACAGCATGCATTACGTGTTTAGCAAAGAAATGAAGTGATGTCAGCCGTGTGTGTTTTTTTTTTTTAAGTCCAAAAATCTCAGTTCAAAACTGTCATGCACAAGTTTCTCGTGTTTTATTAACATATTTTTGAAAAACTTAGAGCATTTAAAGCAATGCTGTCTAAAGTATGCTGTGTAAAAAGTATGGCTATCAAATTTTAAAATTGTAATCAGATTCAGCATTTTTCAAATTAATGTTAATAAAATAAATAATAATATTAATTAATCATGACAATACCCATTTGCAAGTAGCTCTGAAATACACATTTTTACTGAATTGTATTGCAAGAAATATGAAAGACAGGACATCATTATTTATTTTTAATAGTACCACAAAATTTTAGTTACTTTAACCTTTGTATAATAAGCAATGAGGGATTGCGTGTAAAGACACCATGCAATTTAGGTTGATTTCACATATTGAGTTTTTTTTGTGAGATTTATGATTATACTTAAACGTAGCAAATTGTACTTTTGCATTAAGAGTTACAAAGTGAATAATAAGAATATCTGCTTTTTCTTCTCCTTTGTCTTTTCTGTTTAGTTAGACCATACATACACACAAAGAGGATGTTTGGAGTGCCCCTGAATTCATTTTGCGGTAGCACCAACGAGAGTACTCCCAGCTTCTAGCGGCCCCTCTGACAGCTACTTTTGACAGCCCTAGTAAAAAGCATTAATCTTCAACATAATGAAGATTAAACACATTACTTGAGATATGAATGTTAAGTACAGGCATTTTGCCCATAATATTGTCTGAAAACAAACAAATTCAACATTCAAAGGCAAGTAACGTCAGACCACTTTGCTTTGGGAGATTTCGACACACCCACCAGAGATTAATTGTTTGACTTTTTCCACATTTTGCCTGTTGGTTCTGCCTTGACATCCCCACGATAAGCAAAACAATAAATTGGTCAGGTACACACGCTACATTACTTGGATATTGTTGAATGTAATTACATCAGAATGATTGTACCGACTGAAAGAGAATGAGGTCATTCAGTTTTGTTATGACAGGTCACATTGCATCAACAACACGCTGTAAAGGTACCTAAAAAGACACCATGGTCAGCTCGTGTCACTGCTGGCGTGGTCCCTAAATAGACGAGATTATAGCGCTATACACTTCAAGTCATGACGTACAAATACGTCGAAAACTCATAATTTAGCACTGTCATTACTACATACAGTATAACCACCTTTACTCTCATGTACTAGGTGTGTACAGGAGTCTGCATTCTAACATGTCTGTCTGACATAATTGCTGAGCATTTGCCAACAACAGCTTATAAGCAACTATCTCCATTGGCTGCCAGGACTGTCCTTCAATCACGTACTTCTGCTTCAGACCGCCCATCCCCAGTTTCTTGGTTTTGAAAACAAGCAAAGGATCTTGGATAAGGAAGTTAATGTTTTCAGCAGATGACTGCCAAAAGATATGTTCTTTATGGAAAAATGTAGTTTGGTGCATGCAGTAAAAAAATCAGGAAGATCCATCCATCCATCCATTTTCTATGCCGCTTATCCTCATTAGGGTCACGGGGATGCTGGAGCCTATCCCAGCAGACTTTGGATTTGCAATTTAAAAAAAAACAAAATTATGCTGATTTCAAGGAAAATTATCATTAAAAAGGTGTTAATATGGTGGGCTTTGTTGAAACATGTTTTCAATTGCTAGCCATTACCAGACTTTTTTAAATCATTGTATTATAATAACTACGGCTGCAAAAAGACAGGTTACATTTCTAAACATTGCAAAAGATGTAATTTGTGAAGACCTTTATGAAATAGTTTGCTATAAAACACTTCATTTGATTTGTAAATCACAGGAAACGTCTAATACAGAATTGTCATCAAAAACTACACTACATTAAGAGGCAAAACTAATGGGATCGTAAGGAAACGAAACATGAAAGTCGTTTTTACACAATGTCAAATTGCTGAACCATTTCATTTAACATTGTACTGCATTCATCTATTTGATATAGCAACCGCTTTAGTGTGGTTATGGCCACTTTTTAAAAAAAAAGCAACTACAGCTTTTTCCACAATCACATAATTAAAGTGAATTAGATGATGAATAAAAATAATAAATTTGTAGTGTTTCCTTTTAGAAACAGGGTAAAAATATGCTGTAAAGGGAAGGATAGCAAAAGAGTAATGGTTGACACAAAGGAATGAAGAGAACCAAGTGATCCAACTGATTGCTTGGGTTAATATTTGAAGGTTCAGCACACAAACTAACCTATGCTGGAGCCTTAACCAGGCCTGTTTGGAGGCACAACTCCACAAGTGAGCCCAAACGTTCATGAAACTTTAATCGTTCCAGTGCAAGAATGCAGAGCGGCACTCGTATCAAGGCCAAGACACAGTGATCATGAGAAGCTTTCATGCTAAGAGACAGTGGAGGGGTGGGGAAAGGTGTACCCAGTGCAAACAAACACTCTTGCATGGTTGCTTGAAAAACATGTTTGACAACATAAGCACTATTGGCTAAACATACATGCTGACAGGGGAGAAACACCCGCAAATTGTATCAAAATACCTTTTTTTTTTTTTTTAAAACCTCCACTCTCTCCCCTCTCTGTCTGTCCTCCAGCATAAAACAGAGGTGCGGTCACAGGTAAACAACCCACCTTCCAGATGTCTGCAGCTTGCATCAAGACAAGACAAGACCGGACCTGCGACTAGTCTTAATCTCTTGCAACCTTGGGGCGAAGCTAGCTGCCGTACTTCTTTGTTAGAACAGTCGAAAAGTCAGTATATACCTCTCCCTCAATGAAAGGCCATTGAGGAGATACGCAGTTCTTGCATTTCAACTCAACATCTGTGCCCGAAACATGGTCAAACAAGCTACCCAAACACTGCAAGAGTGGATCCTCAAAAAGAAGAAAATGTTCCATAAAAGTCACACAGAAATTTTGGAGGCTTTCCTATCCTTGTGCGTAATGTCAGCATATTACATGAGGACTTAGAAGGGCTAAGGGTGGTTGAATGCCAACAACTACCACTAATGCTAGTTTTCAGTCCAGATCCTAAATTCCCAAAGTACACAGATTAACATAGGAGGTACGTGAATTAAAAGTAAATATTACGTGACTCCATTAGCGCCAAACACTGAGATTCACATAATGCACTCGAACGCCTCATGTGAACAGCCACAGCTGGTACAGCCAGTGCAGAAGAAATTTGACAGCATAAAGTTGTTTTCTGTTATTCTGTGTGCACTAGATAAACAAATACGTACGTTTTGTGATGAGGTTATGCATTAAAAGTGTTTAATCTTGGGAGATTTCTCGGGATCATTTAATTGTGTGCTAAATGAGAGCTGGTCTTATGTGGTGCTGTGACTAATAAGGGCATTTTGCTGAACCTGTCATTTGTTTGTTGACTGGATGAGCTGACTTTATTAGAAAGCCCCCAGTTTTGCAAGTAAATTTATGCTTTCAATAATGTGTCTTCTTTCTTTGAACACACAATGTGTGACGCAGATTGAGACTTATGTGTACGACTTGACAGGGGTTTTATTAGGTCCACAGTGAACGTTAAGTATTTTTTCTTTTAACATATCAAGATTACTACTTATCATACATTTTTCCCCCCCTTGGCTTCATGATAAAGTTGAGTTACAAAAGTTAAGTTTTTACACTTCCGTGACTTGTTAAGAGACATCCTGCAGCAAGACTGTTAACCTCATTGGTCATTAAAGTTAAGCGTGACATTTGACAGTGGTTCACTTCTTTTTACACTTGAAGTGTTACGAATCCCAAACTGCCACCTAAAACACAGTGAACCGGGCTTTTATGAGAACTACTGTTTGACCCTGCCTTATGTTGAACCTTTAAGGTTGAAATGTTTTTTAGATTGCCGGATGCTGATGATTGCATCCAATCTGCAGCTCATTAAATGGACTCACCTGTTGGAGAACATTATCCAAGGGTTCTGCGTTGATGAGGTCCTCCGAAGTGAGGCCTGTCTCCTCTTTGCACTGGTCTGTCAGCTCCAAAGCGTCTGGCTTGACAAGACATCTGTGAAGTTTGCCCACCTGGATGGGACAAGGAATTAGCATCGCATGGTGCAGAAGCTAATTAATAACAAGCTAGCTCGCCGTATACGCAAAACAACGGACATTCCGTCATAAAACACAATGACAACGTGGTCGCATTGACATGGCAAACCAAAAAGGTGTGTTTCTTTCCCCAGTGACTGCGAAGAAAAACACCCTATTAGCCGCACACCTGGCGAGGGGGGTGAGCTAACGAGCTAGCATTAGCACACACCGTGTTGATTGTAAACGGCAACACAACAGCAGCTCAGACGTTAAACCAAAGTAACAAAAACACACACAAGAGACCGTACGAACGAACAATCCATACCTTTTTCTCACGTAGGTCCACAATTTGCCACACCAAGAGAATTATTTCCCTCTCATCCGAACCCAGTTTACCCCCATTTGCACCAGCTGTTGCCCCAAAGAACACCACCAGAGTATCACTGTGCGAAGCCATCAGGGACCACAAGGGTAAAAACTACAATTAAAGCAAAGATTCAAATAAAAATAACACTAGGGTTCACCTTTTTCCAAGTGATAAGAGGAGCGAACAATTGAGGAGAGAGAGAGAGAGAATAAAGAAGGGGAGATTATTTTCAAAGGGAGCCACGAAGGAGTTTGCGACCAGTCACTCTACCTGTTGCTGTACTTGACAGAGTTCTATCCAGAGATACTGGTTAGACTGGTAAAGAAGGGTGGAAATCCGTCTTTCTTTCACACCAACGCCATAACAAGTCCTGCTGGAGGTTTTTTTTTTTTTCTTTTTTCTTTTTTTTTTTAAGTTACCTGTGTGACTCGGCCCCCTGTAAGAGTCTGGTCTCCGAAGACTTCTTGCTATTGGCTGTTTTGCAAAGGTAAGGGCGGGACTATGAAGCGTATGCTATAATTTGATTGGTCAGTGGCGTTTGATCAGGAAGTAGCCTGTCAGAAGAAGAGCAGCGGTAACTTCCATGAGGCATACACAAGGAATGCTGGCAGTTTACGAAACCACTGGGAGGAAAACAGACACCTGCTGTCACGAAAAAGTAGTCTCACCGATCATTTTATTTAGGTCATATGATCCAAAAATAACGATTTAATGAGAACTATTCTCACTTTATGTTTTTTTTTATTGTTATTTTATTATTTATACCGTTTACAATCCGATCCATTTCCTTTAAGGTCACAGGAGTGCCCCAGCCTATTCCAGCCTACTTCCTGCAAGAGGTGGTTTACACCCTGAACTGGTCAGCCAATCCCAGGCACATATAAATTTTTCTTTCTGCTCCTTTTTATGTTAAATGTTCTTGATCATTGTTTTACAATTTGTGTCCTTTTACTCCAAATAATATAAACAAACTGCCACCAAAACATGAACATATCAATCTATAGTTTATAGTCTACACCATTTCACTGCATTCTTCTTCCAGTATTCCATGTTTTGTCACCTCTGTGACATTACATCGAGTCTAGTATTTTGGCAAATGTAAGGTTTACTCTTTCTCTCAATTCAACCACACCTCTTCCCCTTCTTTTCTGTCCCTGATGAACCGGTCTGAGTAGTTAAGCCACACTTGGGGAATTCAGCTGAAATCTAAGAAGCTGAATGCATACTCAATCACAACAACATGGCATAATATTTATTAGATGGCACGTTCAAACATGTCTGAATTCTGTTTGCTACTGATGCCTCTGCAGGCATTTACTGCAATGTAAAAAAAACTATTTATATGCATGAATGCTCTATACATTGTTTACATTTTTACATGCTGAATTACAAGCAAAAAATGTCCTGTTAAAAGACAAACTTACAATTTTGTAAACTGTATAGCTTATTCCCCCAAACTCCCATTTAAAACGTTTACAATTATAAAAAAATATTTTGCAACCTTGGTGTCAATACGTAATATGGGCAGCAACATTGCCACTTGATTTAATTAATTTATTGTTGCAGATGTGTTTTGCAATGGTGTAGAACTGCACTGCATCACACTATAACAGATGTTTCCAAAGTGTGGCTCGGGGGCCATTTACGGCCCGGAGATTGTCTGTTACTTGCCCTCTGCATACTGTAAAAAATAAAATTAATTCATTATATAATGGAAGTCTTTCTTTAGCACCAGTGGATTTATTCTGTCATATTTGCTGCCATATTTTTTCTAGGAAATATAGTGTTTTGGCCTTCTTTGAAGAAGAAATATGACAAAAGACAAAATTGTTGTTGAGCAGTTAATTTTCTCTCCAGTGGACATTTGCCACAATTTGGTGTCAGAAGTGGGAACATTCATGGTTCCAAGACTGTCAAATGGAGATGTTGTGGAGAAGGTTCTGGAACCAGCTTGCACTGTTTTTTTGTTAAAAAGTGTTAAAGACAGAAGGCCCAAAGTCCTGCGGGATGGGATTTGTGACTCCGCAGCAATGTACGAATTGAAACAATTACAATTTAACAGCGGTTTGAACCCGTGTCACGTGACAATTTTAATAACTTTGGACTCGAGTCGATAATATCATCAAAGACTTGCAACTCGACTTGGACTTTGACATTAATGACATTTTGACCCAGACTTTTGTCTGCTGACTTGAAAATATTTGAGATTTTCAGTGAATGTGTTGAGTAAAGTGTGTCCTCATTCAAAATATTCAACAAATGTGATTGTTATTATGTCCAGCAAGACAACATATTTTCTCTTTGAGAGTCTTGTCAAATCTAGACTAGATCTTAATCTTGTCTCAATCAAGAACAAACAATGAAGTTGTGGATTACATTTCTGTGCAATTACTAAATCCTGAATGATTTTTCTGTTACTAAGTCATGTCTTATTTGAAAAAAATAAAACAATTTAAAATGCCATCCATCCATCCATTTTCTATTTATTCTTATCCTCAACAAGGTCGCGGGGGTAGGCTGGTAGTGCCGGGGTACACCCTGGACTGGTCGCCAGTTAATTGCAGGGCAAATACAGACAAAAAACATTCACGGTCACGTTCACATTCATACCTATGGACAATTTAGAGTCGCCAATTACCTAACATGCATGTTTTTGGAATGCGGGAGGAAACCGGAGTACCCAGAGAAAACCCACACACGCACGGGGAAAACATGCAAACTACAATTCAAAGGTTCGAGACCAGGACTTCCAGATTTCCTGACAGAGTGGCCAACATTCTAACCACTCGTGTGACCTACTGTACTTAGTCACACTATCTACGAGGCTTATCTAATGTTTTGGCCTTTGGTGACGTATTGAAGCAAACCACATCATGCCAAGTCATCACTGTGAAAAGTAGTAGTGACACTGCTATCTACTGGTTGTGTAGCTACAATGACCTTTGTTTATGCGTCAAGCCAATGGCCACACTCTTAAAACAAATGTCTTCTAAGTGGCCGCACAGTGGATGAGTGGGTAGCATGTTGGCCTCACAGTCAGGAGGTTCAGGGTTGGGCATCTCTGTGTGGAGTTTGCATGTTCTCCTTGTGCGTGTGTGGGTTTTCTCCGGGTACTCCGGTTTCCTCCCACATTCCAAAAACATGCATGTTAGCTTAATTGGCCACTCTAAATTGTCCATTAGAGTGTGAATGTGAGTGTGAATGTTTGTATGTCTGCCCCCGCCCAAAGTCAGCTGGGATAGGCTCCAGCATACCCGCGACCCTAATGAGGATAAGCGGCATAGAAAATGAATGGATGGATGGTCTTCTAAGTGACTCCTTTGACAGAAAAGTTTCTTGTGTAACCACATGAGAGCCCCGAGGCTTTTAGATGATTCTGCATTTCGCGCCTCGACAAAAGGAACTTGCAACTTTTCATTTTGCAATCTTGCGTGGATGGGAAGTAGGAATGACTTTAGTCTGCTGTGAGACTCAAAGAAGAAGTAGTGGCTACATGATTGTAACATTGTTTTTTGTTTAGTAACAGTGTATTTGCTGTAAAAAATGTTGTTACCCAACCTTAAGAAGTAAACATTTTGAAAAATGTGATATTTGTGGGTGTGACCAACAAAGATGCATTAGGAAATGTTGGCCATTAAAATACGCAACGGCCGCAGGGCTATCTAAACTAAAAGACAACATGTTCATATTGAACTGCATTTCACTATACAGTTATACAAAACAAAGCAGTCTAATGTCAGTATGCATTTGCTATTGAATTTAATCGTCACTTGAACATGCAATAACTCTTTTCCCTCTTAATTACTAATTACACACCTAACATGATGTAAATCACACATAGCATATGTTCAACTGAAAAGTACTGTGATAAAAAGTAGCTGCATTTCAGACAAATAAACTTTAAAATATGGACATATATTTGCTGTCAGACGCTGTCGGAGAGATTATTTTAACAATGTTAATTATTGTGGTTGATGTTGATCTCAGTGGATCTCGGTGGTCTTAGACTTACTACTGTACAGTATATGCACATACAGTACTTAAACCATCTACTTTCGTGTTTGGATTTTCAGATACAATAAACACATAGTTATATACAGTACAGTCACATACAAGTTGTGTTTAAGTTAGTTAATGCTCTGCTGCTTTTAGGGAACTGGTGCTAAAACACCTGTGTCAGAGATCATCATATGACTGGAATGCCCTGCTGTTTTTAAGGACCTACTGCAAAAACAGATCCTCAGTCAGTGGTTTTAAAAGTAATACTGGTGCGGGGCAGAATACTTCAAGGGAGGCATGGCAGCTTAAGAAAAATAAAGAAAAGCTAAGATTACTATTTATATTACAGGTAAAATGGATGTATATGGAGTTTGTATGGTGAGAGAGGTTAACCAGACAGCACAGAAGCGATTCCTTAAAATCTTGTGTGGGAGGATCTAGACATTTTATGTTCTCTAAGGAGAGGCTCTGTGTGCCACACTTTGCCACACTCTGGCTCTATGTGAGAGAAGAATTCTACTGCAAAGAACTAAAAAAATCCTGTGTATGACAAAAGTGTCCTGGCATTCTGTAGCATAACAAAATCCCAAGTTTTGAACTTTAGTTGCAGGTGAGTCGGATGTCATTCAGGGACTACACTTGGCCCACTGGCCGCGAGTTGAATAACCCTGCTGTACACCATCCTGAAGCTTGCTAGGATGTGCTATTTCCACAAACCTCCATATGCTCCCTTGAGTCACACTGAGAGCTGCTGGTTTGATTGTTCTGTCTCTTGGACACAATGGAGAACTCCCTGTTACCCTCTCCTGGAGAGGTGCTGGAGATGTGTTGCAAGAGTTTCCGAATGCCGGTGTCTCGCAAGGAGCTGCGGAATGACCGAGCGGCAAACATGTAGAGGATGGGGTTCACAGTGCTGCTGATGAAGACCATGGCGCCGCTGACGAAAGTCATGCCGGTGCGCACATCCTCCAGACGGTCGCCAATATGCGGAAAGGACGTCTCCATGGCGAGGATAACAAGTGAGAGTGTGTTTCCTATGTGATAAGGTGTCCAGCAAACGGCAAACACAACCACGACACTGGCGATGAGGACTGTTGACTTGCGTTTGGACTTGAAGGTCATTTGAGTGATGCGAGTGCACAAGCAGCCGTAGCACACTACCAGGATAGAAAATGGCAACACATAGCCCATCAGGGTTTCCAGGAGCAAACACACCAGCTCCTGGGCGGCTGAGTCATACTGGTTGTACAAACAGTGCTCCTCACCAGAGTCCAGTTCCTTATCAACAACACGGGTCAAGAGGGTGGGCACGCTGAACAAAAAGGCTGCAGTCCACAGGACAAGCAGAATTTTACTTAGGGCTTTCTTTTTCTTCCAGCCTATTGAGGCAAAGGGGTAGCGCACGGCCACAAAGCGCTCCACGCTCATTAAGGTGATGAGGAAAACACTGCTGTACATGCAGGCGTTGATCACAAACCCCATGACTTTGCAGGAGGCCTCCCCAAAAACCCAGGAGCGGGCCATGGAGTAGATCCACAAGGGCAAGGTGATAAGCACCAGCAGGTCGGCAGCAGCCAGATGCAGGATGAGCACCACCGTGTGTGAACGCTGCTTGATGTGACGCAGGATGGTCCAGATCACCAGCAGGTTCCCGGGGGTCCCGATCAGGAAGGACAGGCCCAGGATTATGCATGCCACCACCGCTCCACCGTCAAATCCGTCCGCGGCCATGTCATGTGAAGAAATCTGGTTGGAATGGTAGTGCTGACAGCAATGTCTGCAAGAAAAAGAAAAACAAAGTGCAGCAACGGCAAGGCCTCACTTCCTCATATCTTCATTAAAAACCAATGCCAGTTCCGCAAATAAGTGACTCATTCTTTCAGAGTTCAACATTTAATCTGGAAATGACAATAAATTCATTTTCCTTTAACATATTTGTTTTAAAAGATGCTTATTGTTTAAAAAATACATGACTTGTTCATATTCCAAAGCATTTATCCCTATAAAAAATAATGGCTATGCATACTCTGTTCTGGTGTCAAGCTATGTCCAATATGAAGTCTTTTACTAGTAAATGCACTGTTTCAAGCGAGATGAGTACTTTATTGATCGACAAAGGCAGCATGTCAAATGATAAGACATTTTAATCAAATTTAATCACAATGTTTAAGTCAATGAATCATGATTAATCACCATTTGTAATTATGTGTGAAATATGTTCTTTTTACTGTATTTTATGAACAAAAGGACAAATGACGGGACACAATCTTATATATTTGTATGTATTAACAGTTTCAAATGATTTGAACATTTAAATCATGCTAAAATATAGCAAACATGTCTGAAATTGTAAAACACCAGCCTCTTTAATAGTGTCAGAACATTTGAATCACACTTTTAACAGTATTATTGTGAGCCATGTGGGGTTGTGTTCAAAGACACTGCGTAATTTTAGAATTTGACGTCACATGTTTTGAGTGTAGACGTATTTTCTGTGATTTCCGAGCATGCCTAATTGCAGTAAAATGTACCTCCGAAGTAGGAGTTCCGCTGTGTGATATTCTGGTTCTCATGAGCCTGGTGCCGTAAATGGATTCTGGGCTGCACTACCAAACAGGAGCCTCATCCACATGAGCAAAAAAATGACTAAATTTGATGTTTGTTTGCCTTACTTCAAAAGTATTTAAGGGTCAAAGAAAATTGTTAAATTAATACCAACGTTTTCCCCCCGTCAATCAACTTTAGGTAAATCATGAGTTATACAAGAGTAAGGAAATACTAACAGTATAACAGCAAACGGGCCACTCCAACGAACAAAGCTAAAAAACGACATCTCTAAGAATCTATAACACATATCCTCAACTAATAATTAAAAATGCAACGTTAGGAACTATTTTGTGGACTAAACGATAGAGAACGACGTGGATCTCTTATGATGACGTCGATACAACGCGCACAAGATTGGAGCCTCCCCCAAGCTTGGCTGCTGCTCCGCGAAATAAACATGACGTTGTTGGCAATTCCGACGTTTTTAATGCAATAGCCTTTAAAACCACATCTTTTGTTACATCGCGAACGTTGGACACGGCACAGGACTTTCTTGGAAGCTGTAAGTGAAAGTCGAGTGCGTAAGCTGATACGTAACTAGCGCGAAGACTAGCTAATGCTAGCCAACTTGTAAGCTAGTGGTAGCTAACGCGAGCCGGCGAATAGCTAATATTTCAGATCTAATTATATAGCGTTGGTGGTACCGTATAGCGTCAGTTATGTTATGCAAATATAACTGCGTTAACGGAGTATGGTTTGGTTGTGAGTAATAAGCTGATATAAAGACATGTCCGGCTAGGTTGTCTTGCTAGCTAATAGGTAAACATCTCACCTGGCTAACGTCATTTCCTACATTCTTGGTCTGTGTTTGTCAGAATGAGCCTAATCTGTCGCTGTCAATACCCTGTTAACCAACTTGTACTCTCAAAAGGGTTGGTTCACACAGCAATATTTTCACAAGTGGAGAAGAAGAAGTGAGGTTGGAGCTAAAATGCCTCTACTATTTCTGGAGAGGTTCCCTTGGCCCAGTCTGCAGATTTACACGGCATTGACCGTAGCTCTGCTGGCTGGCAGCATCTTCAGCGCCTACACTACCGTGACTGATCCTGGCTTCGGGTCTTTGGATGCAGATGAGACTCCAACTCCAACCGAAGTGGATCTAGAACACCTAAATAATGATATTAGTAACACAGAACTGGCCAGCACTGTCTTGTGGTATCTGGTCACCGACAGCCTCTTTGTATGGGTGAGCTTGTGTCCCCCAAATATGTTTTGATTGCTAGTTTTATGACTTAACACTAACTGCCCTGTGCCTCTTTTTCCTCCTATAGGTGTTAGTAAACACATTCTGCTGTTCTTTAATGTTAATTGCTAAAATGATCCAGTATGTGGTGTTTGGTCCACTCAGAGTCAGCGAGAAACAGGTTAGTTTGCCCCTGGTTGTGTTTATTTTGCAAACAGGCATATTAATCTAATATTTTCCTCATTCTAACCCCCTCAGCACTTGAAAGACAAGTTCTGGAACTTCATTTTCTACAAATTTATATTCATCTTTGGTGTGCTGAACGTACAGACAGTGGATGAGGTGGTCATGTGGTGTCTGTGGTTTGCCGCGCTGGTCTTTCTTCACCTAATGGTGCAGCTCTGCAAAGACCGATTTGAATATGTAAGTTTTTATCATTCACACTTTTTAAATTCAGTTGTCGCTCACAGACCGGTACTGCTGTTGACAAACATCGTGGACAGTCCACAACACTTGAGACTGTGACACGAGTAACACTTGATACGTTGTTTTCCGATACAGGAGTGTATCACACTGTTGTGAAAATGTATCGGTGACCTAACAGGCTGCTTGCTATGTTCTGTTGCTATTATTGGAAGCCAAGGAAAGTTAAGAGTCCAACTCAGGCCTCAGAGGGTCCAAATAAAGATCCTTGATTAAAATACATTTAAGTGATCTTAAACAGTAGTTTGCTTGTGAGTCTTAGTCTTACAGACTAACCTGTCTGGCGAAATCTGCAGTGAGGTTACTAATTGTTATTTTGCACTGCACAATAATCATCATTTGGAAATAGTACTGCTTCAGTAGTTGTCGGAAACTGTGTAAACCAGTGGAAGAGGGCAAGGAGACAGATTTTATTTAAGAGGAGACAGAGGGTGGCAAGAAAACGTTGCACTGCAGCGAAGTGGAGACTGATGTGTGGTTGTGTTTGTCAATTCTTGCTGTGTATATTCAAATGTTACAATAACAGAATGATGATGAATCTGTTTGACCAATGAGTGGCCAGCTGTGGTTTATGTCAACCTTAAGATATCTGCTCAGCACGCTTGGGTCCCTGGCTGGTTGTTTGCTAGAGATATTATGTGGTTTAACAATGCGAAAGCATCAAGAGTGAATAGTGCTGTGCAAATGTTAACATCGTATGGCAATGTTTTCAGACCAATCTCTAATCGGACAGCCTTGAAAATAAAAGTAAATTTGTAAAGAGACTACATACATGCTTGGTGGAAATGCCATAGGTAGGGATTCTTATGGTAAGGCCAACTTTTAACATTTTTATCTTTTATTTGTTGTTTCAGCTGTCGTTCTCTCCCTCCACTCCAATGAACAGTCACGTGCGAGTGATATGTCTTTTAGTCTCCCTTCTGCTGGACTGCTGCGGTCTGGCTGTGGTTTGTGGCATGTTGGGAGCATCCCATGGTATGCACACCCTATCCTTTATGGCTGCAGAGGTAAGAAGCATAGGACATGCTTGGTTTGTGGTAATGTGTTTTGATGATATGACGCTGTGGTTGCTTTTAAAAAGCTCTTTAATTACATCACTTTTATCTGTCTTTTGTCTTGTCAGTGTCTGCTGGTGACTGTTCGCACAGGACACGTTATCATTAGGTATGTCCCCTTAAAGCCTCTATATGGCATGCATGCATGTGCACATTGATGCAGCACGATGATATGGCAGATGATATGGCCTCTGCCGATTTAGAACCAAATAGGGGAGCGGGGTAATCCATTTGTTTTCCCTCTTGTTTTAAAAAGAGCCTCTTTATTGCACCATTTAAGAGAGGGACTCTTAAACGCCTCAGAGAAATAATAGTCAAGCATTACAACTCATGACCGCTTTTTTATAGACCTTATGTGCTTCTTACTTTCTGCTGAAATCACAGTATTGCCTGTGTTAGTTTTTAATCACACATACTACTTAATCATCTATTTCTCACCTAAACACCACCTATCAGAATGTTCAAACATCCTCTGTGCATTTTGGTGCAGGTACTCCATCCACCTGTGGGACCTGAACCATCCAGGGACATGGGAGTGCAAAGGAAGTTACATTTACTACACAGACTTCACCATGGAGCTGGCTATGCTCTTTCTAGACCTCATGCATCATATCCATATGCTGGTGAGACAATGAATTGGCATGTCAGAAAAATCTGTTTATAACTCTTTTCTCTTTCCACCTTCTTTGTCAATTTTTGTCACATCAGCTTTTCGGTAACATCTGGCTGTCCATGGCGAGCTTGGTCATCTTCATGCAGCTGCGTTATCTCTTCCACGAGGTCCAGCGCCGCATCCGCAGACATAAGAATTACCTTCGAGTCATCAACAACATGGAGGCTAGGTGAACGCATCTAAATATAGCTGTATTACGTAGGGATGCTCCGATCAGGGTATACCGATATCGATACAGATCACATAACTTTTTTTTGGCTGAGTTGGCTGCTGTTTGACTGATGCTGCATTGTGAGCCTTGAAAACTCACCTGATTCTATCAAGTATTTGTTTTTGAAATGTCATATTAAATTAAAGCTTTTAACGTGTTATCCCTGCGAGATATTTATCGTGGTGTGTTTTTCATTTCATGTCACTTACAAATTGCATGCTTGTTCCACACGACAGACATGTTTGTTTTGTCTCTGTCAGCCCGCAAAGTGTGAAGGAAAGTGAGGGGGGGGGGACACCTCTATGACGTTAGAGCAAGACACTACACTACACTTAGGCTGCAATAGTACTAGTCAGAGCTGATTGCGTTTTGTGATCGCCGTTCAGTGTCAATTGTCGGCGTATGCTGGTCACATGCTTTTCTGTAGAAATTGGCTGATATTGTTTGGTGGCTGATTGATCTTATCATCCCTAGTATTCCACATTGATAGACGTGTCGTCGTAGTTGTTATATAGTTAACATGCTTAATATATTTGCTCTAATTTGTTTTACTGTAGATTTGCCGTTGCCACTGCAGAGGAGTTGGCTGCCAATGATGATGATTGTGCCATCTGCTGGGATGCCATGTTGACAGCGCGCAAACTTCCCTGTGGTCACCTCTTCCACAAGTAAGTATCAATTTATACATTTTCTATACCGCTTATCCTCATTAGGGTCGCGGGTATGCTGGAGCCTATCCCAATGCTTAAAAATTATAATGATTGGGAATGAAAGTACTTCAGATATTCTGCAAACTTTAATGCAATTGAATTATTTGCTAAATAAATTAGTCTTTTTTTTTTTTTTTTAGCAAACAATGGAGTTCAATTCAATCAGACATTCTCAAATAGTGGGGCAGTCAAGGTTGAGGCATCAATTTGATGCCCTTGAACTAAACGGTAAACAACAGTAAGCCAAAAAATGGAGCACATTGTACATGAATATGCTAAAAACCTTTTATAAAATTTGCTTTCCTGCAATCAGTTTTGCATGACTAAAGGCCGAAAAGGTATGAAAAACAAGAAAGCAGCTTTTGTGTGTACGTAGGCTTATCCACTGGGTGCGTGTTTGCAGCTCTTGCTTGCGCTCTTGGCTAGAGCAGGACACCTCGTGCCCCACGTGCCGCACATCCCTAAACATTAGTGGGGACGGAGACCAGGCGAGAGGTCAGCAGCAAGGAGCGGGCTTGGAAGACAACAGGGGTCCTACTGGAGCCGCTGCAGATCCAAGACCTCATATCAGTCAACACAACCACTTCTTCCACTTTGATGGTCTGGTCTACATGCAGAAACTTACAGGTTAGCTATATGTTTAGTTAGTTGCAATGAAAAGGCATTTTCCCTATCACAGGGTCCCGCATTGCTAGCTGGCTGCCGAGTTTCTCAGTCGAAGTGATGCATACCACCAACATCTTAGGGATTGCTCAGGCTAACAACTCTCAGCTTACTGCAATGGTGAGTTCAGTATTTTTTTGAACAAGCATTTACCTTATTCTTAGATCAGAATCAGCTTTATTGGCCAAGTATGCTCATGCAGACTTGATTAAAATAGTTCTCACTGTACATATACACACTGTACATATAAGAAATAAAAAACCATTAAAAAGTAATAAAGAGTAAGGTTGTGATGCATGTTCTTTTCATCGAATTAGATTCGCTTATCTAGAACTTCAGTGAGCATGTGTTGTCAGGAATATGTATTGTTTTATTTGACAGGGACAATGTAAATTATTAGCATTGCTGCAAATTCACCAGAATTGGCCAAGTGGCCATTTTTCATCTGTTGTCCCTGAACATAAAAATGAAAAAAAAAAAACTTGAGAAGCCACCTTTAAGTCAGTGGAGCCAAACAACAAGAAGCAAAATATATTATCAAATCAAAGTTAAAACATTTATTGTAACTGGAAAATGTGTAATGCACCTACATGGAAGAATGTCCAGTGATGCCCCACGAACGAATTAAAAGTGTGGCTCGCTAGCTGGCTTCTAGCAACCCAGAAATAACTGCTGTTGTGATTTGGCATGATATGAATAAATTTAATTGACTTGAATAGAAATAGTGCTTAAAATCAGGCAGAAGCTTGGCTATCTAGCTCAGACTTTGGCGCAATGTAGTAAAATTATATATACTGTATGTAGGAATGTATATGGGACATATACAGGAATGTATTCATGCAGACTGATTTGATGTAAGAATGCAAATAGACATGTTTATTTTCAATATGTTTGACGCTGAGATAAGCTTTCCTTGTTTTTATGTTTTGTTTTCAGCTATTTTGTCTTCATGCATCACACCATGTACACTCACACAATTGGAGCAAATAATTTTAATGAAAGCCACCGTTATTCGCTTTAATCTCCAAAATATTGCACTAACATACTGAGTGTGTTATGCGGCCGTATCTTATGCTTGCCCCTGACTGCTCACCTTAAGTGACGCGAACTGCCTTTAGGTCACGTGGTTGAAACCCGGCAATTGCTGTCTTTCACGTCCTCTGTTATGTTATAGTTGTGTTGTATGTATGCATGTCACTCATCAGGCCCATCAGATCCAGGAGATGTTTCCTCAGGTGCCCTCCTACCTGCTCATGCAAGACCTTCAGCTGACCCGCTCTGTGGAGGTCACCACTGACAACATCCTAGAGGGTCGTATCCAGGTGCCTTTCCCTGCCCAGGTCCGTCACAATAGCTAAGTTACTGACAATTGCACTTGTTTAATAAATACTTGAAATAACGTAGTAAGGAACTAAGTAATAAATTTATTTTACTTACAAAGGCCACAGAGCGCAACCCATTGCAGGTGAATCATGGACCGGAAGAGCAGGCGGGGCCCAGTGGAACTGCTGAGGAGGGCCCCACCGAGGCTGACAACATGGAAGCCAGAGGTGGTCGCTTCTCCAAGTCTGCTGAAGAGAGGCAGAAGATGTTAAAGCAACGGAAAGAGGAGATGATCCAGCAAGCGCGGAGGTTGGTGCTTTCTGTCAGAAGGTATAAGTGCAAGCTCTTAATGTTTACCACAAAGATTTATGGGACACTAGTCAGCGGCTTGGTTCTTCTTTTAAATCTGTTTGGCAAAGGAAGTAATGGAAATGGTTACTTACAGAGTAAAACTGTCAAGATCTTAAAATTTTATTAACAGTACTAGCAATTATTTACAGTGGTGTGAAAAACTATTTCCACCCTTCCTGACTTTTTATTCTTTTGCATGTTTGTCACACAAAATGTTTCTGATCATCAAACACATTTTAATATTAGTCAAAGATAACACAAGTTAACATAAAATGCAGTTTTTAAATGAATTTTTTTATTATTTAGGGAGAAAAAGATCCAAGCCCACATAGCCCTGTTTGAAAATGTAATTGCCCCTGCACCTAATAACTGGTTGGGCCACCCTTAGCAGCAATAACTGCAATCAAACGTTTGTGATAACTTGCAACAAGTCTTTTAAAGTGCTCTGGAGGAATTTTGACCCACTCATCCTTGCAGAATTGTTGTAATTCAGCTTTATTTGAGGGTTTTCTAGCATGAACCGCCTTCTTAAGGTCATGCCACAGCATCTCAATGGGATTCAGGTCAGGACTTTGACTAGGCCACTCGAAAGTCGTCATTTTGTTTTTCTTCAGCCATTCAGAGGTGGATTTGCTGGTGTGTTTTGGGTCATTGTCCTGCTGCAGCACCCAAGATCGCTTTAGCTTGAGTTGACGAACAGATGGCCGGACATTCTCCTTCAGGATTTTTTGGTAGACAGTAGAATTCATGCTTCCATCTATCACAGCAAGCCTTCCAGGTCCTGAAGCAGCAAAACAACCCCAGACCATCACACTACCACCACCATATTTTACTGTTGGTATGATGTTCTTCCACAGTTAAGTTATTTTTGTAACAAAGGGGGCAATCACTTTTTCCACACATGGCCATGTAGATTTGGAGTTTTTTCCCTCCCTTAACGTAAACCTTAATTTAAAAACTGCATTTTGTGTTCAATTATGTTATCTTTGACTAATAGTTAACTATTTTTATGAGCACAAACATTTAGGTGTGACAAACATGCAATAGAATAAAAAGTCAGCAAATAATTTTTTACACCACTGTAAGTAACATTTTAACATTCTTATTGGTTGCACAAGCGTAAAACCATGTGAAACCACTGTAAAAACAATGAAATGGCAACCTTTGATGACACATACATGGATAGGTGCAGTAGGTAAGATGCCTTTGCTGTGTACATTTTGTTCTTTTTAACACTGAATTGTTGAGTTAGTCACATTGTACTGAGCAGCCTGGACAGAGCTTTGAGTACTGAATGACCAACCATGTGGTAAATATACATAACTTAATGTTGGCTTTGCCATATTGTACTGAGTAGCCAGTATATAGACACTTAAGGACAGATGTTTGCGCTACTTTTTTTTTTAAACCACACTGTCGCAATAAGTTTTGTTTGTGATTCTACGGTCTTCATTATATTTGTCCTCACTAATATGGTTACTGAGCAGATTTGGTTTGAACTTTATTACTGGAGGTTTTAGTTGTTTATATTAACTTTATGTCCTTGTTTGTAGGAGATATCTGAACAAGAGTCCAGAAGACCAGGATGAGGATGTTCCTGGACTGGAGGAGGATGATGAGGAACACTCTTTCCCAACTCTCGACTCTACAATGCTGAGACGTAGAGCCATGGCGGCAGCTGCAGAGAGACGCATGCAACAGAACGATACACCCTAAAAACACATCTACAAACCTCAGCATTTACCACAAGGCATGACAGTGGTTTTTAAATCCTCCATTTGTTGCACAGTACTGCAGTCGGCGGTCGTCACATAGTCAAACAATAATTAAAAGAGAATCGCAAACACGGCCTTTGGACTTGTTCGCCTTGCCTAAATAAGGCCAGACTATCAAGACGGGCCTCTGCGTCGGTATTCCAGCTAAACTTCTCGGAGCATTAAGTATCCTGTATGAGTGTGCCAGTGCTCTTTGTGTACGTGCCACACATAAGCACCAGCTTGAGCAGAGAGTGAGCTACTGTGTGCTGAATGACATGAAAAAGAGCATGTTCTGCTTACAGAAGAACCTTTTCAAGACCGGTTTGGGTTCTTATTTCTTTTGTAGGATTCTTATGTTGTTTTGTTTGCGTTTGCTCTTCAACTGCAGTCTGGTTGGAGAAAAAATGTCTGCTGTGTTATTTTATGGATTTAAACTGTGAACTACGTGTAGGCATAATATGTTTCCCTTCTTACTCCTGTGTAAGAAAACATCACTTTAGTGTTAATCAGGCTTTTAGTCAAACATGAATGTTTTTAATGCTGAAAAAAGTATTCTAACCCAAACGGGTTGATGTGTATGCAGTGTGTAAGTTAACCAGCAGGGGAGCATAGGCGTGCACGTTCTTAATTTAATTTTCTTCTCTTCTAGAAACCATCCAAAAGAAGTACAACATTTTGTAAACTATGTAATGGGTGTCTTTTCTTCAGCTACTCGTTGTGAATAAGAGCATATTTTACAATGAGTATTTGGTGTTCCACGTCTGTCTTTAGAAGGTTGAGGGTGTAACAAGTTGTTCCCATCAAGTTGTTCTTGGATGACTGAGGTTTTGTGTGTTTTATTTTTGCATTCTTTGCTACACTAGGGATACCCATACCAGCAAAGTAATCATAGTTGACTCCCTAAAAATATATACTAATAATTAACATCAATATCATAAAACGGGCGGTGGGATTTTCTATTTGCTCACTGTGGGTTGGTGTTGACGGACTGACAAGCAGACCGGTGACAGGTTTTCAATTATTTATGACATACTTTTTACAGTAGTATATGTTTGTGTCATAAACTTAATTCACCTCGAAAAGACCATTTTTTGTAAATGTGCCTAAAAAAAAATCACAATGGTTCCCACACAATCAATAATTTATGTACATCTAGTTTTTGTAAATGATACCAATACAATATTCAATAAAAATGTATTACAGCTTTTTAGCAAAAAAATCGGACTATTCATTGTGAAGAATATGAAGTAAATACTATGCAATGTTAACATACTATGCACACTTACCAGTTAGTTTGGTGGAAACAACACTTTTAAATTAAATTGAACATGTATGTTCAGTATGCATGGTTGTAGTTTTTCCACTCATTGAAGTTTTCCAAAATGTTGGTAATTTATAATGGTTATGTACAGTATATGCATACACATATACAGTACTAGCTGTAAAAATAGAAAATTAAAAGATTTATTTTGGCAATTTAATATAAAAGAGAGAACATTTTATTGAGCCATTACATGCAAATTGACATCTCAAGCAATTCCTTGTTGTAACTTTGCTGATTAAGATTTTCATCTTATAAAAACCACAAAGTCAGAAAATTATAATTTTTTTTAAGCTGCAAGACCCGATCAGCAAAATAAAAAAAAAAGATGAAATATACTGATTTGCATATTATTCGGTAATATAAAATGTCAAATTCACCTATTAAGTTAAATCGCAGAAATGCAACTTTTTCAGGATGTTGACATTTTCTGGGTAGTACTGTACACTACAGTGGATCTGCTGTTGACTACAGCCTGTAGTTTGTTGCGTTTGGGTAAACTCGTAATTTAACCAATGAGCAGTAAACTCATTTGTTTTAATACTCATTTGTTTTCATACTTACATCAGTAGGAGCTTTTTGGCAGTCTGTGTTAATTGTGACGGTCTAAAAATAACAAGACATGTTTTGACTTACAGCCATCGATAACGGTTGTCGACATGAAACGTTTTTTGTAAAATGACAGCCATTTAAACTCATCGAGTGACGTCATCTGGGAGCGCCCACTACTACTACCAGGAAGTGCGCCACGTCACAGCACAGACGCAAACTGTCAGGGTGGTGTGGTTTGGTCCATTCAAAACTATGCTTCATTCCGAACGTGAATCGTGTCGCTCGGCCTACTGGGGAACCCGTAGAAGACTTTGACTGTGACTACTTAATTTCAGGCTGGGAATTAAACCCTGTCGTCTGTTCTCGAGTGGGGTTTTTTATCAGTAAGTACTTTTGCTAGCCGGCTGGCCTGTTTCTTAGCTAGTAGTTCGTATCCAATTTGTGTTTTGGTTTGCATCTGAATATGTTCTACTTTTTCATTTTGTGTGACCTTTTGTTTTACAATTGTTGCTCACTGAATTTTAGATTTGTTTGTCCTTTCTATCTGTCATTGAGTAAAAAGAAACATTGAACTTTGGACAAGACATTGCTGCACCCAATTGGAATCTGATGTGATATAGTCATCGCTGTCATAAAAACAAAACCTATCCCTCTAGGAGATTGTATGTTTATTATAGGGTTGGACCGCCAGTTACCCGGGAAACGAAAACAACATGAGCAATATGTGTGTGCTGGTTGCAGATCATGTATACAACAAGACCTGTTGCAAAAGGCTATTCAAATATTCTCCAACAGAAAACACTAGTCGAAGGTCCTACTAGGAAGAGCTCTATGCTGTTTTCAAGGTGCTATTGCTAAAACACCACTCTGTCCTCTATAAAAAGATCACTCGGCAGTTTTTAAAGATCTTCTACTTTGCTAGTTGAATTGAATGTAGGTGTATATTACATTCAGTAGCCTTCCTAATAATAATCTTTACAGGTCTGATGATGTTTTATTGCTTCAGTCTTACCAGACTGCGTTTCAAGAAGTGCTTCTCAAATAGTGGGGCCGGCCCCAAAAGGGGAGGGGCGTGGGGTGAACTGTCAGGAACTGTCAGGGGGAGGCTGAGAGCCAGGAAAGACTTTCAGTGTTAGTGCAGACCTGCCAACATGTACACATTTATTGTACTCAACAAGCAATTTGATTCCAGAGTACGCCACAGATCTCCATTTTGTTGCATTTTTCTGTGTTAGTGCAGACCTGCCAACATGTATAAATTTATTGTACTCAACAAGCAATTTGATTCCAGAGTACGCCACAGATCTCCATTTTGTTGCATTTTTCTGGTTTCAGTTTCAAGTTATGTCTGTACAGGACAAATAAGTAAATACTGTAGATATTCATTTGGGGTGGGATGTGACAAAAATGAGGGCTGGTTGCCTATGGAGTGTCCTTGCTAGTAACATGGGGACTTGGAGGCAGTGCCTACAGAACAATAAGGTGTGACCAGTGGGTCTTGTTGCTATGGAAACTTTTCAAAGGTTCATGTTTCCTGGTGTTGTTTGTGTGGGATGGGCCGTTATCCTGGTCTGAGACTCGGACCACACCTGGTAAGGACAAATAGGATTTTATGACTCACAGCAGATTCTCTGGCGCACAATTAACATCACTGCATTACTAGTAACATGTTCCCGCTTTCCTGAAAGGCTTTCAGCAATTACATAAGTGCTTGCTGAATACCTGGAATGAGAAGCACTACCTGAACAATTAACAAACTTACCCAAGAGTGGAGCTGAAATAAAAGTTTCCATTCACCGTTGTGAAAAAGAAGTGTTTATTTATAGCCTCCATCAAGTTGTAAATAATAATCTAGAAAGTGGGAAAGGTGTATGTATGAAGGTGAGTGACCGGAGTGCAGTATTCGTGTTTGACAAGTCAAGGTTCTGCATGACAAAACAAACACACCTAAAATCCAACCGGCATAATTTTAGCTTTTGAAACTTTTAGCACACTGGATTGGTGTTATGGAATTATACATACAGTACACGCAAATGTTGTACTTCAAACTCATTTGTGTATCTCCCAGGGCTGAGGTTGTGGAATGCTGCTGGACGAGACTCCACTGTTTGAGCCTTCTCTGCTTCAGGAGTTAGACTGGAGTGACAACAGCGTCTCTTTCTGCCCCCTCATCTCCCCCTCCAGCCCGGGGGAAGGCCTGGTGCTTAGGCCCCTCTGCACCGCTGACTTCAACAGGGGTTAGTTGGGTCATTCATTTGCTTCATGGATAACCGTCACTAAACTCTGACACATAGTAGTGTTTTTTTGTTTATTTTTCACATATACACATATGAGGCATTTGCTATTTTTAGTGATGTTTTAAATTACATTTCACGGTGTTAATTGTCATTTAAGTGCAAAAAGAAGCCAAACATATTAAGAACCAATTATATGGCACATTTGATGAGCAGCAGCTTGTTGATGATGGGTTTTTTTTTACTATAAATTTTAGTGACGTGAGGACAAAGGAGGCAGACCCTGATGAAAAATTAAGAAAACAATAACATAAAATAAATATGAATTGCAATTTCTAGGTCACGGTTAGGCAACACTTGTTGTGGCTCCCTCCGACCATGACTAAAAGGGAGAGATTATTTATTGACATTTATTAACTATTATTATAATATTTTTTTTACCATACTTTCACTATGACTTTCTGCAGACCATCAAGGTCAAGGTAAACTTTATTATCCCCGAGGGGCAATTTGTTTTACAGCCAGGATTATCACACGGACAACAAAACAAACACACAGCCCCAACATTACAAACAGAACGATGGCTGCCGGAACCAAGGAAGTTCCAGGTAATGTAATGTAAGTGTTTGAGCTGGAAAGTGCTTGTCACTGCCTTACTTGTGAAGAAAGGAAATATGTATTTTTGGCAGTAGCACCAGCTGTAGATCAGCAGTCAAATGCATTCAAGATATGTTTATGGTCTGGTGAAAGAATGAGATTCTTGTAAAAGAGTTATGTTCTGTATTTTTCTTCATCTTTCCTTCAAATTGTTGAAGTCCATTCAAGTTATTTTTTTGGTTTGAATGTAAATATGTTGTTTCTTAACTCAGAAAGTGGTGAATGGATTTTGATCAAGTGCGCGTGGAGCTTTGATTTGATGCTTGGCTTGATGAACTTTAAACAAGCACTTATCAAGTGTTCATTTTAGGGCAGTGGCCAAAGTGTGCTGTATCGTTCATGCATGCTTCGACCACTTATCAGCTTATGGTACGACACAGCATTACTGCGACTTTACTGGCTTTGTGTGTTATTTTGAGTTTTTCTAGTACGTTCTATTTTGCAAGACGGTGTAAAGTCAACATTAATATTCGGTCAGAGGAGCAATCATCCCGGTTGGTCCCTGTATGAGTCTCCTGCATTTATCTTTCAGGGTTCTTTAAGGTTTTATCTCAGCTAACTGAGACAGGTGATATCACAGCGGAGCAGTTCACAAGTAAGCCAACACTTAAGTAACGCTGCAGACGAGAGACTTAATCGTGGCAACTTGTAAAATGAATACAAATGAATCTCTGTGTTTGCTGGCTTGCAGACAAGTTTGAGCACATGAAGAAAACCGGCGACTACTATGTGGTGGTGGTGGAGGACACAAATCTAGGACAAATTGTGGCCACTGCCACTTTGATCACTGAGCACAAATACATTCACTCTTGTGCCAAGGTAGGTTGCAACCCCCAAACCCTACAGTATATTGGCCATACGTCAAAGCAAAGATATGCATACTTAAGTACTCAACACGTGTTTCTATGTGGGCTTGTTTGTAGAGGGGCAGAGTGGAGGAGGTGGTGGTCAGTGACGTTTGCAGAGGAAAACAGCTTGGAAAACTGTGAGTAGAACCCTTTCAGACCCCCACCCCAGCCCCAAAACAAAGACACTTCTATCACCTCCATTCAGTATTTTTTTTGACGTCGTAGCTTTGCTGCCATGTACTGTATTTCCTCAAATAAATAAATGCTTCAACAAATCAGTGTGCACTTAAAACGCCTCGTAGCTGACAGGTTTTCACCAGTGCGCTGACCGGATAATAAATTAAATGTTCGAGATGAAACACTCTTAAAGCACAAAATACTCATCAAACATACTTATTTGTTCATATGATGCTCACACAGCAACTTCACGCTTTGTCTCCTTTCCACTCCATTCTCTTCGCATTGTGAGGCGTTCAGGTGCACTTAATTCTGAGTGTTAGGCGCTAATTGTTTTTCATTTTTATTCACGTACCCCCTATCACAATTGGCGTACACCACTTTGGAAACCTAGGAAATACATGAATGGCCAATTTTGCACAGTAATTGAGAAATTGATGTAGCCTCGCTAACTTTTCTAATGGGATGTCAGCTTCTGCACACATTGCTACAAAATCTTCAACAAACTGTAATGCCCGTGCCTGCCATTAGGGAAGTTCCAACTGCATATATAAGATATTTTTTTTATGATTCGCTGATTTTGTTCACACAGTTGAATCAACTAAAAAACTAACAAAGCGCAATCAATTTTTATAGCACAAAACGGCACAAAGAAAGAAAAATGGGACTATTTTGGTTTAATTCTGAGTATGGAGCTTTTAGCTCTTTGAGTCTCATTTTTGGTTTGAGCCCAGGCAAAACGTTTGGCTGTGTGAACGATTTGTTAAGCTCATGTTAGAGATGTTTGCATCAGTAGAGGACTTGGTTGGATTTTTACCAATTCCTCCTCTCTTTCTCCTCTCAGGTTAGTCTCCACTCTTACCCTGCTCAGCAAAAAACTCAACTGCTACAAAATCACACTGGAATGTGCATCCAAAAACGTGGCCTTTTACCAAAAATTTGGCTACACGTCTTCAGACGAGACGTACATGCAGTGTCGCTTCTCCAATTGAGGACGTCAGCCGGTATGAATCGCATCTACACCACCCAAGGAATGACTTTGTGGTTTGGATTGTGCACCGTTGAGTCATTTGAGGAGCGTCGTCCTGACTTCAGCGCGGGCGTGAACTAAAAACACATGAAGTCCCCACGTGGCCATTTTGGTAACCATGGCTACCTCATGAATGCAACGCTCGGAAGAAAAGCATACTCAGTTACTGTAAATGTCTTATTTGGTTACAGTGATGGCACGTGGTGACAGAAAATATGAATGGGGCATTTGCAGTTAGCGTTGAATGAAGCTCAAGTTCTTCAAGATAATGATTACAACTCATTGATCATCAAAAGCAAGTAACCAAAGAGGCTTTCAAATGTGATGAGAACACTAACCAGTACTTCATTGATCAATTAAAAAGAAATTTGTGATATTGGTATAAATCCTACATGTGTGTAGTAATTAAATACATTAGTTTTTTATGCTGTATGGCAGAGAGTTTGGAAGTGATGAACTTTTTCTATTGGGAATGCTGCAAAGTGTTGTGATGAGACATGATTCCAAAAATGATATTTGTGAATTCATTTTTTGGGGGGCAACATAGGGACATATTTAATGTAATTTATTGCCAGACATTCTGTATACAATACAGCGGTACAATAAAATAAAACCTAGTCTGTTTTTGTCACATTAGTGATGGACTGTAGTAAACAACCACACTGTATCACAGCTGGCATTTTCTACACTTTTAATGCATCCCACTACACAACGTCCAGTGGGAAATTGGTACACTAAACACCAAAGTTGAAAACAAGAGTTCTGCGTTCCCAGCCTATCCTAGCTGACTTGGCGAGAGGCTGGGTACACCCTGGCCAGGTAACCAGGTGCAACTGGTTAGCTGGTTACATGTCAACATGTTCCAAATACAACTTTTGGATGAACAATTCTATCCAATATGAGGGACGCACAGCTCAAACAAAATGACACAAAAAGGAGTCAGTCCAACTTTTTATTATGCAATTACTTAATTCTCCATTCCGTACTACCCAACATTCAGCTGGAAGTTAGTTCATCCTAACACACCAAAATAAAGGCATTAACTATCCCTCTTGCTCAAATCTTCATGTTCTTTCCGCTTTCCCTTATGCCACTTGGCACCCTCTGGCAGTCTACATGAATTCAAGTATGGAAAGTGCATTATTGCAATACTGTCCCGCTGCATATGCAAAATGCTTTAAATACTATAAAACTGCAAAAGTTTCCCATCAGTGCATACAGCTCAAGAAACAAAAAAGTTATCAAATATGCTTGTCCCTGTCAGACCTCCATGTCTCAGACATGAGTGGTCTCCCACCCCTCCCTTTCCCCCCATTAGAAAAAAATGTTTCAAATATCTACACTTTTAATCCTAATAAAAATGTCAAAAAATGAGTGCAATGCGCCACATGGCTAAATGTAAGCAAGGCTCATCCATCGTGTGCTGTTGTGACCTGCATTGCTCCAAAGTCCTCGTCTTCTTCCAGGCTGCGCTTACGGCTTCCTGTTACAAGAAGTGTGGACAAGCAAATGTTATGAACGCTATTTTGCCAAAATAATTCTCTTTATAGTGATTGGCCGGTTACGCGCAAACCTGGCATGCCTGCTTGTAGGAAGGAGCAGCCCAGCTGCATGGGTGACATCATCTTAATGGTCAGTTTGGCGAGGTAGATTGCTTCATACTCCTAAAAACAAACAGATGACTACATGATGTGTCATTTTGAAAACAATTTGTGTTTGACAGGACTTAAGATCTCACCGTGGGCCAAAAATGCCATCTCTCAATTTGAACAAATACAGTGGAATATGCTGAAGTCAGTCCTGCTTAAGTCGCCAACCCATCTGTTCATTTGCTCCAAAGTCCTGGTCCACAGTCTTGTGGACATACACGGTGTGTGTCGACATGTGTTAACTATTGTCAATATTGCAGAACTGTTAAATCCTTGAATCACAGCTTAGAACCATTCACAATACAGTCAGTTAATTGGTTCCAGACTTGACCGTGACAAGTGAAGTAGGATTTAATATTAACGAGAAAATCACTCGGGACAGAGGAAACCTCCGCCAAATTCCATAGTTCCCAAATTGTGATTCACACCAAAATAATACTACATTTTTTAGATCAATCTTTGATCATTTTATACAACCTGTTGGAAACTTGTCCTGTATTTTTTCCCCCATTTTTGTGGAATTAAATGCAGAAAATGGTCCTATCTCACAATAGTAAAGAATCCTTAAGAAAAATAAAGATCCTGGATCCAATGATCCGGACCACCCCTAAAATGTAATCATTTCTTCCATATCCCATTTCATCCAAATCTATTCAGAACTTGTCAAGTTATTTTGAACACAACACAGATACACTGTCTGGACAAAAAAAGTAGCCACCTGGATTTAAGTAAGCAAATAAGTAGGAGGTAGCTGCAGTTGGTCAGGTCTAGGTTCAGCAACACTATGTGCTCAAAGAATGTCAGCTGACTACCTGAATATACTGAATGAGCAGCTTATTCCATTAATTGATTTCTTCCCCTGATGGCACGGGCATATTCCAAGATGACAATGCCAGGATTCATCGAGCTCTGACTGTGAAAGAGTGGTTCAGGGATCATGAGACATCCTTTTCACATATGGAGTCCAGACCATCAAGAATCTTCGGGATGTGCTGGAGAAGGCTTGGCGCAGCGGTCAGACGGTACCATCATCAGTGCAAGATCTTGGTGTAAGAGAATGCAACACTGGCTAGAAATAAATCTTGTGACACTTCAGAAGCTTATCAAAACAATGCCACTGCAAATGCGTGCCGTAATCAAAGCTAACGGGGGTCCAACTAAATATTATGGTCTATGACTATGTCTTTTTTTTGGGTGGCAACTTTTTTTGGCTAGGCAGTGTAAATGCAGTATTTTTGTAGTTAAAGCATAGAAAACATGTTAGACCTTTCTAAATACGTTGTTTTAATTTTATAACACCCCACAGTCACCGTTACTTTCTTATTATTCTTTGTTTACAACTCATTTCTCAGCTGTGATGCGAAGGCTACGGGATCACTGCAGGGACACAAGAGTTACACAAATATGCAAAAATGGAGAAAAACTGGAGATAAAATCCTTTATCTCCAATCTTCCAGTCAAAGGGATGTTGATAAGCAGATTCCTCTGTATGACATGTATTTTAATGAAACTGTAATTTACCACTAGGCACATCAACCACACTAATTGTCCTTTCGTCCACTTATGTACGAGAATGCTTAAGATAAATTTAGTAGACATTGAGCAGCTACAATGTGCTTGTCTGCAGACTCTTTATTGTTTCAAGTACTCTGTGCAGCATTTATGTATTCAAGCCACAATGTTTATTTTTATCGCATACGTCAAAACCTGAAAATGAATTCTATACTAGAATATAGACAAATGTAGCATTCGCATCTTTTCTCATGGCTGCTCATGGCTACAACATGTCAGCCCCCACTAAATAAAGCGTGTGCGCACATATTGTTTCAACACAGTGGCTACCCCTCTTGCCAATTCATTCAAAGCTCAGTTAAGTTTTCAGCTCACCTGAAGCTGATGCACAAATCCCATATTGGGGTTAATGCAGAACCTCCTCTCTTGGATGTGGCTGAATGCATCCCTGGAGTGAACACAGAAGTACACAACATAAACAGGCACAAATGTGGGGACGTTTAAATTTGTTCTATAACTTCTGCGTCTGGGATTGTCTCCACTCGCAAGCCACATTAGGTAGACATGCCCAGTCTTTTATGAGCCATTGGAAAATGTGCTTCTGTGCTATATGCGATTAGCAAGTGGGGTCAAATGCTACATAAGTTGGGTGTATGAATTTAAGTAAGTTCTGCATTTAACAGCCTTGCATAAAAAATAAGCTTAAAAAAAGGATGGATGAAAAAACTCACCTATATTTCATTCCAAATGTTTCCATTAGGTATGCAATCACTAAGGCAGCACTGAAAGTGGAAAAATACATTTTTGTAATCATAGCTTACCAATTATATTTATTATATGCACAAATTATATTATTTTTCAAAATGTTTTAAATTTCCCAACTTGTGCAGAATACACCCAGAATATTAGGTGCAGTGGAACCTTTAAGGTCAAATCAGTCAGTTTTAGGATTTTAGTCGGATTTTAATCAAATTGTTCCCCTTGGAAATTTTTGGTGTTGGTTTTAAGAAAACAAAACAAAAAAAGGTTTATCTTTCGGGGTTTCATGAGTCTTGCACAGCGGGTTTCGAGGCATGTTTTTCTACTACATTTTGGGTCAACTTTTCAGGTATCACTGCTTATGAATTCAAGCAATACATCAGTTCATTGCAGGAGAACTGTGCCAACAAATTGAAGACAGTACCTTCTTGAGATCCCTGCATTACCATGAACCAGTACCTTCCCTAAAAGAGAAGAAAATCTGTCGTAGGATAACAAAAAAACAAAAACAAACCTAAAATACATTTTGTGGTGTGATACCAGTAATTGACCTTACCTCCTGTTGCTAAACAGCCATCAATAAATTCTTTAGTCTGTTAGGTGAAACAAAAAAGTGAAGGTCAATGCTGCAGCCTTTCATATAGTGGAAAGACAGGAAATAAGTAGCTTTGGAACTCACTGTGGGGAAAAATCTAATGATATTTTCCACTGGATTGTCTGCAATATCTAAAACAAGGTATCTGCAAAATGACAAAATGTCCAAAAGTAAGTAGTGATAAAACATGCACAGTCTTTTTGTGCTGATATGTTACCTAAATGTATGAGGGAAATTAGGTTTGATAAAATTGGCTTCGATGTCTTGTCGGACACACACAATGTGCGTTATTCCTTGTCTCTCCAGAACCTGCAGCTGTGACAATATAGCACAAATGATGTGTATTAATCTTAGCCCCCACACACATTAATGTGAGTACATAATAAGTACCTTGCTTTTCATTGCTGCAGAGTAAGGCCCTAAAAACAGTCCTGGTAATATTTCCTGTGAAACACATGCATACAGTATCACACGACACTTCATTAGGCACACCTATACCGTGTAAAAGTCTTTGATTTCTGGCAAAACAACATAAATAACTGCAAGTATGTGTCGTGTAACAGTGGCACCTACAAACCCCATAACACAGTCACCGTTACATGGATGCATATTTTAATGGACGTCTACTGTACTTCATAAAGTGTCTAGTGAGTATATTAGCACAATTTTTAAAACTACACTTGCTTTACTGATATGCAGTCAATCCCATTATTAAGCTTGTGTGAGCAACACCTTTAGCTATCTTATAATTGCATGTAAATGTTATTTGTCAGCTGACTCCTGTCTAATACAAGAACGTGATTTCTTACGCGTTAGAACAGTGGACGCCTGTAAACATGACTAAGAATTGCTGATAACGTACCTGCATGTCTCTTCTCATTGGATAAGCCCAGTCCTGCAAAATAGAGATTTATATTGGTAAACCTGACGTTATTTATCAAGACCATGCATCAATAACAGAGCGATTTACTTCATGACGTGGCTAAAGCTACCCGGCTAATGCTAAGTTAGGCTAGGCTAGGCTAGTTAGCGGCGTTAGCTCCGCCTACATTTATTGTTAATTTGACAGTAAAGTCGCGTTGACGTAAACAACAAGTGACACAATTAAAATGTTCCTCCTAAAAAATGACGCGATGCGCACATTGCCATATAGTATAATTGTATTTAGCAGCGGTAAACTGAGGGTAGCCGCTAGGCAGTGGAGCTGTATGAGGCGTTCAAGAACCCACCAGAAGGTCCTCCTTAGTGGCAGGCAGAGGCGGAAACTCAAGTTTAATATCTTCGTCCATTCCACTCAGGGTTCGGGCACTCGCCGGTTCCCTCGCTGACGACCAACTCGGCTATTATCTCTCGACTGACTGGGTTAGCTCCTCAATCTATGTAGTAATTTGTTGCCAGCTTCTACATGCATGTCCGCCATGCTGCCCCTCCTGTGACACGAGTGTCACGTGACCTAGCAAGCCAACCTCAGCTGCTTTTTTGCGGGGTGGATAGGAAAGCAGAACAATGGGGACACCTGGTGGGGAACGTAGGAAATGCACAAACAAATCCCCCAGTACAGTTTATATTGTTACATGAAGTAGAATTCAACATTAAGAAATTATTCTCATCGTTAGAGCATAGAAAACGACCTTTTAAATACGGGGTTTTACCGTTATTAGAGTCCCGTAGACATGGCATATAACACCCCTATAGTCACCTTTATACTCGTATTATTCTTTGTTCATGCCGTGTCTCTGCATCCATGGCTGACTGTGTAGTGCAAGTCAAGGTACCGTTTAATCAAAGAAACATTACTGACGCCTAGTGACCAGTGTAGAATACTACATATGACTTTAAAAAAATATATATTTTTAATAGGCATCACCTATTAGTACATTTTTGATTATATATATAGCAATATTTGCAAATTGGCGAGGGAAGACTGTACAGTATTATGTTAATCTGTTGAAAAGCCAAAAATCAAATAAATAAAAAGAGTTTTGAACTATTTTGGGGCTTTCCTGACTACACTTCGGGAACACTAAATCAGAACAACTTTTAGACAACCTCAAGTTGAACTCGGACAGGTGAGAGGTACAGGTTCTGTGAATCTAAATCTTGATTCTTGAGTTACAAGTGCTGATAAACTGCTATCATGCCAAGCTAACCAGCTAACTGTTTAAGTTCAAAGTGGTTGCTTGGCAACAATGCCAAACAAAAAGCTAGTGGGGCCACAATCAGAAACAATGTAGTTCTGTAGGTTGAACAAGGAGGATTTGATATAATATGACACCTCGAGGTATGGAAATCCGGGTCCACAATTAGATGTATAGATAGAAAATTAGGAGGCTATATTGCGCCATGATGGAGGAGATGAAGAAGCAACTTCGGAAAGCTACATTGTAGTACAAATAGGCAAGATTTAAGAGGCCTGCAAACAGATTCGAAATGTTCAATGGCAGAATAAAAGCCTCAAGTATAACTTCTTTGAGCTCCATGATGAGGTCATAAAGCATAAGGAGGAAAACAGAGCACTGCGCAATGATACCAAGGCACTACGGGATGATATCAAGGTACTACTGAATGATGATGCTGTCTTGCACGCCACTTTTGAGGAAGAGAAAGAAGCAAAAGAAAAAAAAATTGATGGACGATGCAGTTGCACGTTGCAACAAGAAGTACTGGAATTAGGAACCCAAGTATTTATATCCAATGGCATTCACAGTACAACACAAGCTACCCTGACCACAAACAATTGGATTTGAGAATGGTATAGATGTCGATAACAACAAAGGAAAAAGGAAACTTTAGTTAACAAATGTATTATCAATTGATTGAATAAAACGGGGTGGGGATAGGATTAAATTATCTCTGCCTCTTCCTCTTCATTTCAGAATTGTGAATGAACCTGCATGCATGTTTAAAATTAATGAAACCATAACTTAATTCAATCATGAAGTATCATCTTAAAATATTCCATCAAAACTAATTACTTTTATTTGCCCTTTTATTTAAAGGCAATTATATTTACATCCTGATCATTAAATACTGTATATATATATATTTATATATATACCTATATCCATCCATTTTCTATGCTGCTTATCCTCATTAGAGTGGCGGGTATGCTGGAGCCTATCCCAGCTGACTTGGGGCGGGAGGCGGGGTACACCCTGGACTGTACAGGGCAGTAGAGTAAACATTAAAACAGTCAATAAGATATAATAAAGACTCACACATCTTAGCACTAGGAGAGTTCCCTCTCCCCGCCTCCATATTGTCACGATCCGGGTGTTGTTCTTGTGACAGTTTTGGGTTTTGTTCGAGTGGGTTTTCCTGTGTTGTTGTTTTTCCTAGTTTCATGTTTTTCTCTGTTAACTACACGCACCTGTTCCTCGTTTGTTTGCCCCGCTATTTATGTTCAGGTGTGTGCACCAGTCATTTGTCGGGTCATTGTCGTTTGTGCTATGCTGTCCCGTGGACCTGTTTTTGTTCCTGCCACTGCCTCGCAGCTTTATTATTGAAAGACTCTTTTTTCCACACTTACCTGCCTGACGTCCTGCTCGCTTCATCCCCGGGGTCGTTTCACCATGCCGCCACGAGCAAAACATGACACATATAGATATATATACAGTATTTATACAGTATATATATATATATATATAGATAGATAGATATAGTCATTGTATATATTTAAGTACCTTTGAACATTATTTTGGTAACATTCATATACATTAAATTAAATTTTTTTAATGTAATGGGTTATATAATTATTTTGTGACTTATTTATTTGCAGTGTTTTGTTTGGCGCAAAAACACCTGGCAAATTCATGGGTCCTTAATAATATAATATTATTTTATGTCTTGTTATACAATGTAACTATAGTATACTGCCAATAATGAAACGAAAATATGTAAGGATAAAAATATTTTTAAAATGTATGATGTAGTCATTCTATTTTAGCATGTACTGTACTTTGATATGATGATGGAATTCACACACACAAAGTGCAGTGGCTTTATTGTATGAATATTAGTACAGTCAAGCCTCAGGAGTCTTTTCTTTGCTGCCATTATAGACTTTAATTAACCAGACTTAAGAAATGTTGACAGGCAACGATGTCTGTGTGATGTATTATTCATGAATTCTTACACATTTTTTTAATGTGCAGCTTCACCAGTGCATGTACTGTAGCAGTTTTTAGATTACAGCAGCAAGACTATTGTATTAAATCAGCATACGCTCAGAAACATTAACATCTATTTCCCCCATCATAACACAAACTCTTCCTGTCCATATTCTAAACTCTCTTCATGGAGAAAGTGTGGTAGATGCACACTTGGCTCAGGTCGACATCAGTGCTGCTTTTCCAACGTCAAGGACAAAGCTGACTGTGTGAGACTTCCATTTTTTTTTTTTACATCAATGTTATTGTGATGCTCCATATTTCTAATAGAAAAGCTTTGAAAATAACATTGTAGAGTGCTACAACGTCTCTTGGAAGTATAATTGATATCCAGACATAAAGAGGACAGATAGATGTCATTTAGTCGTCACCTTATCTGAAAATCTCATCTGACAACGAGGAAATTGCTTCTGAATGGCCTTAAATCTTGTTTTGAGACTGAGCATGGATGGTGCATCAGGTGAGTTTGTCTGTTGAACTGCAGTAGCCCGCAAATCACACTAGATAGGAGCAAGAGACCACCTTTGAATCGCAGATCAGCATCCTGTGAAGCACAGCCTGCCATGTGGCGTCTGTGGGAGTCGCCATATTGGATGTTGAGTTACATGTTGGTGCTTTACAGTGTATCTCTTACAACAAGTGTGGCCCCATGATACTACTATTGAAGCATCCTTCTAGTTTCTGGTCACCCCAAATGTAGAACTATAAATGAATCAATTAGGCCTTTGAAATAAACAGGGTTAGGTTAGCAGGTTTGAAAAAGTATTTCTTCCTCTGAAATCTTGTTAGAAAACTGCTTGGTTTATGGCGTGCATTCTACAAAGCGGTAGATAGATGAGAATCAGCACCTCCAAGTCACAGTCCATGATTTTTGCCAGGAAAAGGGTGAAGTGACATCTCCAGGTCGGGGATGAGGTCCTGTCCCAAGTGGAGGAGTTTGGTACCTTAGGGTTTTGTTTAGGAGCGAGGCAAGGATGGAACGCAAGATGGACAGGCGGATTGGTGCGGCGTCTGCAGTGATGCGGACTATGCATTGGTCCGTTGTGGTGAAGAGAGAGCTGAGCCCAAAGGCAAAGTTCTCAATTTACTGGTCCATCTACGTTCCTACCCTCATCTATAGTCATGAGGTTTGGATAAAACCGAAAGGACAAGATTGCGGGTACAAGAGGCTAAAATGAGTTTTCTCCGCAGGGTGGCTGGGTTCTCCCTTAGAGATAGGTTAAGAAGCACTGTCATCCGGAAGAGACTCGGAGTAGAACCGCTGCTCCTCCGCATTGAGAGGAGGCAAATGAGGTGGCTCAGGCATCTGGTTAGGATGCCTCCCGAACGCCTCCCTGGGGAGGTGTTCAGGGCACTTCTGACCAGCAGAAGGCCTCGAGGAAGACCCAGGACATGTTGGAGAGATTATGTCTCTCGGCTGGCCTGGGGACACCTCGGAATCTGCAGGGAGGAGCTGGACAAAGTGGCCAGGGAGAGGGAAGTCTGGGCTTCCCTGCTTAGGCAGCTGCCCCCGCGACCTGACCTCGGATATGAGGAAGAAAATGGATGAGTGGATGGATGGATTACAGTATTATGGATCCCGCCTTCTTTCTGGTTCTCAACGACAATCCAGATAGTCATTCCCCATCACAATTCCCAGATGTGTTTTTCATTTGTACTAAAAGTGTTTTCCCACTGTAACAAGGTATTTGATCTTTAAGTGTCAGCAACCTTTCAGGCACGTTTTTTCCCCCTCTGGGGTTCTGTGTCTTGGCTACATCTCTTCAGGTCATGGGTGTGTGTGAGTGAAGGAAGAAAAGCTCTGTCTGTCATGATTAAGTCAGCGGAGGCAGCGGTGCAAAGATTAGTATGTTTTGAACTTAGTGAGGGCCGCACGGTGGCTGAGATGTTAGCACATTGGCCACACAGTCAGGAGATCTGGAAGACCTGGGTTCAAATCTCCGTTGGGCATCTCTGTGTGGAGTTTGCATGTTCTCCCCGTGCGTGTGTGGGTTTTCTCCGGGTACTCCGGTTTCCTCCCACATTCCAAAAACATGCATGTTAGGTTAATTGGCGATTCTTAAATTGTCCATCAGGTATGAATGTGAGTGTGAATGTTTGTTTGTCTATATGTGCCCTGCGATTGACTGGCGACCAGTCCAGGGTGTACCCCGCCTCTTGCCCAAAGCCAGCTGGGATAGGCTCCAGCATCCCCGTGACCCTAATGAGGATGAGCGGTACAGAAAATGAATGAATGAATGAATGAACTTAGTGAGTGATCTCTCCACGCCTGCTTCGGTTTTGGGCTGCAGGTGGAGGGATCAAACACACACACACACACACACACTTTGCAGTCAGAATCTGTAGCATTTTCATCTGTCGATCTATCTATGTAAGTGAAGCTCAATGTCAGTGTGGACAGACATCCCATTGCATTCGTGTGTACGTGAAAGGGTGCATTGGAGTTCATTCCTTCTGATTAATACCTTACCCAAGCAGTCTGTGACTCGACCAGGTTATTCAGGACAGTTTCTTTTTCTTCTGACAGGACCTGACTCATCGTGGGTCCTTAATGAGGCAGGATTAATGGCGTGCCTCATCACCACCAGGCAGGGGTCAAACGCCCCCCAATAAACAGAGCGGTAAACACGCAATTAAGGTCCCACATATCATCATCACTCCATTATAACATTTTTCCAATTAAACATCAAGGACACCCTCCTCATTTGTGTTGTTTTACTCCAGTAATTAGGATTTTAGAAATGATGGCCTTGTCCGGAGACTCGACAGAAATCGCTTTCATACGGTCATTAGCTCGTTGCAAAATAATTCCTTGATCATTTGCCTTCGATACTTTTTTTGTAAAACGCTTTACTGATATGAGTGTTGTTCTTCCTCCTGATTATAGAGGACAGTTTGCAAAACAGAACATGTCATTTACAGCACACTGTCATGCTGTAGATTGTATTAACGTCTGTGTCCTTTTATATTTGGTGTCGAGAGAGCTATACATGCAAATCAGCAGGTGGGATCAAGCAGCTTGATCACAGTCGAGTTAGAACTTTTCCTTCCGTCACTCACACACACACACACACACTAGTCAGTGACCTGAAAAGATGCAGCCATGGCACAATGGGGGGAAAAAAAGAGACTCGCAGGTTGTTAGCAAATTAGAAAAGTACGGAGGAGGATTCTGAAGCAGCATCATAAAACAATTAAGATAAAAAATGTAAACTACCAGTTGATATTATACTGATAATGAAATCCATAACAAAAAAACTTTGTCTTTGATTTTGTCTTAAAAAACTTTTTTCCAAAAATGGATCTCGTAAAATGGATTACAATAAAGGTCACCTTATATTTATATTTTTTTAATAAATAAAGAATTTGCCTGTTTAAAAAAATAAAAGGATGTCTTTTTCCCGATGACACTCGTCATAAAATTAGAAAGTCTCCTACTTTCCTTGTAAAACCATTACTTTATTAATTTGACAATTTATGTAATTAGTAGTAATTAATAGTATTATGTAGTCTTTTCCCTCCAAATTAGGATTTATTCTCAGTTTTTTAATATTACATTTTGTAAAATCTTTTTTTCATCACAAAATCACAACTTCTTTTTACTTTGTTCTTACAGTATTATTAGTATTTTTCAGTTCACCATTATTTCACAGACAACCTGATTTCTCCTAAAAGTATACCTTTGTTCTTACAATTTTCCAGCTTTTTTCAGTAAAATGGTGGGTTTTCTTTCATAATATGTTGAATTTGTATATAATATAATATATTGATGCCAGCACCTGGCATCTGGGAAAGCCCACGTTTGGAAAACAAAATGCTGCATTTTTTCAATAGATTTGATGAATAGGAAGATAGATAGATAGATAGATAGATAGATAGATAGATAGATAGATAGATAGATAGATAGATACTGTAGATAGATAGATAGATAGATGTGACCACAGAACACAGAAATCTCTAAGTGATGCCGTGAAACTGGAGTCATCCGCATTTTCATCTCTTTGGGGAGGTCAGAAATGAAAAGGTGTAGAGCAGCTGCTCTTGATGGGACCGCAGCTTTCCCCAATTTATTTAGATTGGCCTTGGATTATGCACGCCTTGGGTGGAATTCCCACGGGCGAGCTATGCATTCCAGATAAGACTGGGGAATTCAAAAAAAGCGAGACTCCTGCAAGCGAAAACTGGAAAATGAAGGTGTCGTTGGGCTGCTGAGGTTTTCGGCCATGCAGTGTTCTCTTGAATGTTAACACTGATGATTTTGTGCTGATTTTATTCATCGCCTACATATCTGAGCTTCGCATACTCCAGTGAAGCCTTTACATAGCGAAGCAGGAATCTCAATGGAAACCAGATAAAAGGATCCAATGAGAGCATCAATTATTGCTTCCCTCAGCAGCCGATTAGGTTTAATTGCTTGTTTTAAAACAGAGGCAATTAGCTAGGTGTTTAATTGAACATCCGGAACATTCTTATAGTAGCTACATCTGACGCTCTGATTTAGTATTGATGCCATCCCTGTGCAAAGGTGTTCGCCTCATTATGATGCTCATCTGCAACCTCACCATCACCCTGCTGTCACGGCGGGGCATCGCACTGAGCCTCCCTGGATGGAGTTCAGACTGTCTGACTAATTATTATGAGGCCTACCTGCTTTCTCAGCACGGGTTCCTCATCAAACACCGCAATGTGAGAAATGCATGAATGCTGAATGTTTATCGAAATAACATGTAAACAGGTCAGGGTTAACACACTACTGGTTGCAATTCCAAACAAATATGTGGTACTTTAAAAGGGGTCCTATCCTGCTCCATTCAGGTGCTTCTGAGATGACATTGGACACTACAGTAATCTTCTTTTAATAAAATACTGCACCTTTTTTGCAGTTTTTCCATAAATCCACAATGCACATGTGAGGCATGAGCACATGTCCCTTTTCTGTGGCAGCTAACAATGCACGTAATGAGAGTCACCTCTTTCGACTATAAATCCCTTTAAAAACAAACCCAAACGCCATTTACTGAACATGACCTGCAAATTAACCAAGCTACAGTGACATTGTTATTATATGTTATAGCAACACCAAAGAACTCTTTTTCTGGTGTAGTGACATAGCGCCTCACTCACAACGCCTCTGGCCAAAAAGGACCAAAATACGGCACAAATATTGTTATCATACATGTTATCATGAATGTGCCTTTAGCTACATGGTCACAGCATGTGTACAAAATGATAAAACCTTGCTGGAGGTGTTTTGGAATAGGTGAATCCCCAGTACATGCGTTTTTTAAAAATATTTAGAACATACTGAAAAGAGAAAGATGTGTTCATGTCTCTCATAAAGATCGCGTATGATGTTTCCAAAAAAGGTGCAGTTAACTTTTAATTTGTGTACAGGGTAAATGTGCATTCTTCTCCTCTTGGCCAACATGCTCGCAGCCACGCCTACTCTGCTGCGATTGGTCAGAGGTGGAGGGTTGGCCCCAACCCTCTACTCCCTGCCACACCTCAGAGCTGCATAGAGACACGCCCCCATCAACCAGTTATGCACTAATGGTTATCAGCAAACAGTCAAGAGGAACTGGTATCTGGATATACAGTAATTGGATGGATGTTGAAAAATCCGGTGTTGAAATTCATTCATTCATTTATTTTCTATACCGCTTATACTCATTAGGGTCGCGGATATGCTGGAGCCTATCCCAGTTGACTTTGGGCGAGAGGCGGGGTACACCCTGGACTGGTTACCAGTCAATCGCCGGGCGGAGTTGAAATATACAGTAAATATACTGTATGTATATATTATATATATTGTCTGTATGTTCTGTAATTATCATTTGGCCACGTTTTCTTGTAAAATTTAAACTGTATTCTTGTCATACTTGGACTTTTTCTTGTGATATTCAAATGTTTTCTAGCCGTTAACTACACAAATATTATTTTGACTTGTTTCTCCTAATATTCTAACTTTTTGTCTTTAAATCACTATTCTATTAAAATCTTTCACCTTTTTCTCATAAATTATTATTATATTCTTAGGAATATTTTGACACTTGTAAAATCACACAGATTCGTTCATATTTTGAATTTATTTCCTCCAATAATCCAGATCCCATACTGTATTCTCTGAATATTTCATCTTGTTTTTCATAATATTTAATAACTTTTCCTGTGACATTGTTTTTCTTTTTTTGTCCAATTCATTGGATTATTTTTCCTTTTCAGTATGGCCCTAATGTGCTCCATGTTCCAATGTAACAGAAGAACTTGACAGCACATGACTGTGTGTTTTTACTAGGTGTGTTGTCTACTGTATTGCCCTTGTCTCCTCCTCACTTGTACACTTGTGACCAGGCGAAGACTTCATTATTGGATGCAAGCATTCCAAGGCTTGAATACCCTCGCCTACCTCAGCTCTCTCCAATTCTCTGGAGGTCTTATTAACAGACACAACCCCCCTCCACACACACACAGTGTTCATGTTTTATTGCCTTATGATAAAACCTCGCCTTTGATCTCTCATTACAGGCCGACTCTTTGGAAATGATCCCAGCAATCTCAGGTTAATATCGCCTTTAATGGGGCAAAAAAGCTGAACGCGTCGTCTGAGTGCGTCAGGAATTGGGTCCCTTTGCATGAATAAGCTTTTAGTTCAATCTGAATTTAGGCACAGTCTTTGTAGATTTAACATGGGAATGTGTGCTGCGGTTATAAAACGTTACAAGGCTTCCATGTGCTGATATGTTAATGCACATGAATATGCACCGTCAGTAAGAGAGAGGCCGTGGCAGCGCAGACTAGCTGCATTATTCAAGTTATTCAAGTCACAGCTTTTTCTTACACGTTTGCCCAAATGTCTTACATGATAGATTTCAGTTTCAGTCTGTCTTTTAACTTGTCTGGGGGAAAACAAGAACCCTCTTCCATACTCAGTCCCTGCAGGACACATGATGACAAGGGACTGCTGGCTTGATAAAATACTGTTAGCTGTCTTCCGTTTCCCTCCTCCTGTATGGACTCGGGACTTATATTTTTCTGGGTCATGTGTTAGTTCAATTCAACTGCAACTGATGTCTCTTTTCCACCGCACTTTACCGGCGCTACTTTACTTGGCTCAGCCCGATTGGGATTTTTTTAAACTTCAAAATAGTACACCTAGAAACTTCAAAATAACAAACAACGACGGAGAATGAGTCTCCCGTCCTTCTTACGTCTAGGCAAGGAGACTTATATCACAAATACATCATCTTCTAATCTCAATTTTTTAGTGAAATATTACAGTAAATATTAAACATTTTTGTAAATATTCCAGTCTTTTTCCTCATAATACAGGAGTATTTTGTAATAGTTGGACTTGTATGCTTTCTGTAAGATGACTTTATTCTAGTAATATTTCAACTTTTTGTCTTGTAATATTTTCTCCTCTTTTTTTATCCGAATCGCCCCCC
>QODF01000118.1:380365-404643 GCA_024372805.1 Oostethus manadensis | reverse complement strand
CCCCCACACACAAAATTACAACCATATTGTCATAATTTACTTTGTATTGTCGTTCTTCTCCACATCGCGGTTCCAATATTGTGGCTTCACTCTAGCATGTTTTTACAAAAACAAGAATTAATAAATCATGCTATATAATGGCTAAATATAGCTTATTATTTGTAAAAAATATACATTGTTAAACAAATTATATGTATTTTTTGCCAAAATTAAGCATTTTCAAGCATAAAGATGGGTAAATAAGCTAACAAACATTCAGAGGATGCATTCAAAGATGCTCTGCAGAATTATACACTGGTGAGTAGGTGTCAGTACCGTAATGTTTGGTACGGCACACATTCATCAGGTTTGATTGGCGGAACAACAGGCTTTTATTGCAGGTTTGAATTAAGTCAGGCACAATAATAATAACATAATAATCTTTCTCACAATAACAGCTTGTAATCCACTCTAGTTAAACCTCAACTCTGAACCCCCAATGTCACTTCCTGTCACACGACTGTGGAACTCACATAAGCGTGAGTCTTAAATGACTTATCTTTTCTGATTATGTCTACTATATTGGGTAATGGAAGTTGTGTTTTTTTCCTGTCAATAGGGCTGTAATAATGTAAAAAAACATTTAGAAGGTTGTAAACACATTTTCTATGCTTTAATTACAAAAATATTGTATTTCATGATATTTCTAAACAAGGAATTTTATCCTACGTGGATATTCACTCATCACGTTCGGGTCTGGAACCAATTAACCGCAATAAAAGAAGCATTACTGTACTCGGCTCTGTTCGGCCCAGTTGGGTTTCTACATGAAAATAGAACAAAGTAAAACTGCAACATCACAAGGAAGGTGAATGTATTTACTTCTCGGAATGCAGACAAGTTTTAGCCAAGGGGAGACCGAGGGCAGCAAAACACAGGGCACTACAGCAAAGTGAAGAACATGGAGTATAATAATGCACCATAGCCAAAAATAGCACCCGTTTGTGCCTGATTGTTACAACGTGTCAATAGCGAGTAGACGGGGGCACCTGTTGTTCGCCCTTGTTGATGCACTTGTCGTCTGCCCTCGTTATCTACTTGCCTGCACAGCTGCTCCTCGTTAGCTAATTAGCTTTGCCGTATAAAGGGGCCACCTTGGCTATCGGCCTGTCGCCAGATTCTTCCTTAGTTGCACCAAGAGTGCATCAGAGTCAACCTGTTGCAAGCGGCTGCAAATGTTTATTGCAAATAACTGCACACTGGGGAATGTAATAGGTCATAGTTACAGGACCAAGACAAAGTTATTGACTTTTATTCATTCATTCATTTTCTGTACCGCTTATCCTCATTAGGGTCACGGGGATGCTGGAGCCTATCCCAGCTGGCTTTGGGCGAGAGGCGGGGTACACCCTGGACTGGTCGCCAGTCAATCGCAGGGCACATATAGACTAACAAACATTCACATTCATACTTATGGACAATTTTAGAGTCGCCAATTAACCTAACATGCATGTTTTTGGAATGTGGGAGGAAACCGGAGTACCCGGAGAAAACCCACACACGCACGGGGAGAACATGCAAACTCCACACAGAGATGCCCAACGGAGATTTGAACCCAGGTGTTCCAGATCTCCTGACTGTGTGGCCAATGTGCTAACCACTCAGCCACCGTGCGGCCCGTTATTGACTTTTAATTTATATCAATAACCATTTTCAGGGATACAGATTTCTGCTTCTGTTTGGTCTTTTTGTTTATTTTAGATTTATAGCAAAGCAAATTGAATGCACAATCACCCCGTCACCATTCAAACAGATAAGCAGGTGTTGCTGGATGTGTCAGAGGGGCTAAGAACAATAAACATCCCCTGGGAGGGAATGACAAAAAGTATTTGAGAAACAGTGAGTAGAAGTCAAGGTTGTCTAACTCAATCTCACGGGGGGTCATGCCCTCCTCCCACATCACCCGAATCCCCACGCCACCCACCTTCTTAGAACCTTATAACCAACATACTTGGTAAATGAATGTAGCACACTCACATGCATCAGCAGTGCGTAAGTAAGCGGCCTACATACCTTTTATCCTGGTCCCCCACCACGATTTGACCATACCAATGTAATGTTATCATCAGCTGTGGAGGCATTTTCAGGCTGGGAATATTTTGCTTTGGAAACATGGCAGTAATTTTATTAAAGCGGCGTAATTGTTTGGTATCAATGGACAACAGGCTGCCTGTTACTGTTTCCGCTCCCCTCCGAGCGAGTAGTAATGCACCGTATCATTAACACGCTTTGACACGCTGCTCTCAGCCAGCGATCGCCTCTCCACATCTGACTGACGGGCGTATTGTCAGGGTCCTTTTTCCTCCCGTGTACGCCATGCTTTGCTGTTTTATTATTGCCCAGCGAGCCCTCGCTCGACAGCGCTGGCCTCTGCTCCTGTTTGCTTTCGTAAACAACACACTGGGAGCATCAAACACAAAACCAGAGCTACCTGTGCCCCACCCTCCTCCGCTCTTATGCCTTATCGTTTCCTCTGCAGCTATTGTTGATGTTTTTGTTGTTTTGTCTGCCTAAAACTGTATGGTTCCACTAAGTAAATCTGCTTCTGGTCAATCCGCCTTTACTCATGAAGCTTTTATTTCTTCAAAGCAACATTTATTTTGTTACAAAGCCAATACATGAGCTTCCCCCTGCATTTTCTGTGAATGCATATTTAGTCGCTTTTTTACTTTTAGAGTCAATAGCGCCATATTTGTTTAAATGCGAGCTGTCTTCTACTACTGCTGCTTCCTTGTGACTCCTTCCTGTTGCCCCCCTGCAGAGTGGGGGAAATACTACATGAATGAGCACTTTTCTAGTCAAACTCAATGGTTTCGGTATTTGGGTGGTGTTTGGTGGTCGATGAAAAGCTTTGACGGGCTGAGTGTGGCACTTAAATGGCTTAGGCACTTAATAATTATATAAATTATAATGACAAACTTTACTATACATTGTAGCACAGGGATGCCCAGGGGTCCATTTATGGTCTGTGGCTGTTTTTTTTTTTAAAAGTTGGCCTTGGTACATTCTAGAAATACAATTCGACAGGAAAACTAAACAACACAACAAAAATAATGGGAAAAAGAGCAGCAGTTTTACAAGAATGAGAAAAAGATTGTCATCCTATGGGGAGAAAAAAGACATATTTTTACCAGAATAAAGTAAAGAAAATACAGGTCATTGTTAGAATAACAAAATTTAAAGATAAAAAAAAGAAAATTAAAAACGAAAAACTATTTTATTTTCCAAAGGCATAATCTTGTGTGAAATAAACCAAAATGAATGAAGTTACAAATATTGAAAAAGTTACATTAATAGAACATAGTCATGATTAGGGATGTGAGATAATGCCACTGACAATGGCAAAAATTGTTTTCCCATTTTTTTCCCTAAAATGAAAAACGATTTTTAAAAATGCTGCTTATGAGCCCCCGTATTTTCCGATGCACAAATGATGACCTCATCAAACCGTGTCTGAAGCCCGTAAGCAACCCTGGGTAGCTAGTAACAAGTTAGCTCGCTCTTTACCCCACTAACATTACGTCTGTGGCATCTCCTTCGGATATTAAACTTGCGATTTGCAATGACTGCCAAGCTTTGAATATGCAAAGTGGTACCAAGACTTCTTCCTTCAATACTTCCAGTTCCCTAACAAGTCGTCCATTAGAAAATGATTAGAATCAGGATCAGCTTTATTGGCCAAATATGCTTATGCAAGCAATGAATTTGGTTATACACAGACACTAATAAATAGTTATTAATAATAATAGTTTTGCACAATAATATTTGTGCAAAAAATATTTGTGCAAAAGGTGTGCAAAGTGACAATTGTGACCAGGGCGTGATGTGCATTTGTAACAAAACACAGTATTTACAGTATTTAAGTGAAGCAGGATATACTGTATATTCACACAACATTTGTGTCTGGGGTGTGAAGGGTCTCCATTAATGTTTGCTGCCCGCTTCCTGGCCCAGGAATGATACATGTCACAAACGGAGGGAAGGTTAGCACCAATTATTTTTTCTGCAGATTTGATAGTCGTTTGTAGTCTGTTCCTTGTCCTGTTTGGTTGCAAACCCAAACCAGACAGTGATGAAAGTGCACAGGACAGACTGAAGTCCACTGTCATCTCCACAGTCGTGAGCAGATTCAGCTCCAAATGATTCTGACCACACCAGAGGACCAGCTGCTCCACCTCCCATCTGTAGGAAGACTCCTCGCTGTCCCGGATGAGACCGATAACTGTCGTGTCGTCTGCAAACTTTAGGAGTTTCACAGATAGATCCTCTGAGGTGTAGTCATTAGTGCAGGTGTTTTACATTGTTGTTTACAGCCATGTTGAGAAGGTAATTGCTGATGCTATATCTATTAGCGTAACTACAGATATGTGTTAATTCCACGACACGAGACGTGCGATTACACATACTGGCATCGGTTGGTATCAGAATCAAAAATTCAGAGTTGGACAATATCGGCATATCAGATATCAGCAAAAAAGCGAATATCTGACATCGCTAGTCATAAAATTACAAGAAAAAAATCGACATCTTATGGGGACAATTTTTGTAATTTTTTCAAAATAAATTCCTAACATTATACCACAAAAAATCTTAAAGAAAAAAAATGTGTTAAAAGTCATAATAATATATGAAACAAAAAGAATAGCATGTGCAATTTTTGGAAAATTAGGTTGGGAAAAATATGTATTTAAGAGAATAAAGACAAAATGCTACAGAAATAAAGTCATAACATTATGATAAAAAGAAAATGTAAATGTCGAAATATTTGTAAAATAAAAACATATCAATAAAGTGTAATTTAAGGACAAAAAATGTGTTTGTGTTTTTTAAAATCTATATAACTTCTTAGCAAAGTGAAGTGGGTTGGTTTACAAAATGTAAAATATCAAAATGTCCACTTCATCCTTTCTTGTTCAGTGTGCGGCCCGTTTATGGAATCATTTTGGACACCTCTTTTGTAGCGTATGCAATTTATAAACAATACATTGTCACATTTGACTCACTTTTTAAACAATACGTGTTTGTGAGATAACATTTGTAATTGTGTGCGGGCTTGTGTAGTAGTGTAGTATTGCATATGCTGCCACTGCATATTGTCTTCTATGTGAACTGAATGTGAGTGTTAGTCATTGCTGTCATTGTGTTCAAATATATTATTAGCCGTTGTATCGCATATGCTGTCTTTCATGTGGTGACAATGAAGGACTACGGATGGAAATTGAATGAATGCTAAATCTGCACTCACAATTTTATATGGATAATGTAAAGCATCCGTAAAGGAAATGAAAGCCCACCCACTCTTCTTCCATGCACTCTTTCCTCCCCTGGTGCCACATTAAAAAGGTCAAGATGGTGCATAACTTTCTGAAATATAAAACAATTCATCATTATTATACTATGCATTAAAAGCAATAACACTGGAGCTGGGAGCTAATACTACTTTGCGACTAATAAAAGTCATCAAACCACGCACACGCTGGAGGCTTTAATTAGTCCTGTTGCCTCTGCACAATCAAAATGGAGAACCTGAGGACTTAATTAGATGTGTTGTCGTATTTACTGTCGCCCACTTGTCCAACGCCACCTGAGATTCACTTGATTGCAGTTAGACTGCAGAAATAAATGAGAGGTGGAAGAGGCGTACGTGTCGTTCCACTGTGACTTGTGACTGCCATACAGAATGAGGCCACATATTAGTAGCATCACTCTTGATTCATACACACTGCAGGCATACCCAGTGCTAAATATGCGCTAGAATAACTTTATCTTCTGTTCAGAATCCGCTACTTATCACAGGTAATTGACACAACTTCCTTCTCGTTCAGATTCAGTGTTTTAATAAAGCCTTACACAGACAGACTCAGAGTTTCTACTGGCTTCGATCGGGAAGCGTAGAGTGTGTTGTTCCACTGTGCGAAACTGGACTGTCATTGGATAAATGCTGGACTTTGCCCCGCCCTTCAGACGCTCAGCATCTCTGGGGATCCATGGGGCAGTGGGCTGGCCCTTTTTATTTATACTTAGGCGTGAAAAAAATAGCTTCCCCTACTTGAATGACCAGCAGCTCCCACTGGGCATATCCCAACAGCTAATGGCAGTACGTTTTATGGTACATAACCAACACCTTTTGTTTACTTGAACGTGGCATTTACAGTGCAGTAAGTGGGCCACGTTTGTGGAATAAATGTTTGCTAATTAGCATAACTAAAACCCAGCAATTGCTGGGAACTGTGATAGACTGTATGTTTCTTGAATAATCCTAATTTCTTTAACTATTGCATCTTATGACAATGTGAATATCCCCTTCAACACTCTGCAAATATGTGTTAAAAATCCCCCATTGTGCAAAATTGACTTTTAAACAGTAATAAGTGTCCCTAGAGCTTTTTTATGAGCACCAAATGTGAAAAATCGATCTCCCTCCCTTCTCTGCTCCATTTTTAAGAGGTGAGGCGCTCAAACGGCTGCTTTTGAATTGCCGGCTTTTCAAGATGTCAAGAAGTAAACACACAACCTGCCTCTAGCTGGATGAGTCCGCCCCATGTATCCACCCACCCCTTCACGGAGGAAGGCGTGGGTGGATATTTTTCAATTGTTAAACAAATTACTCTCAGGCACTTTTTCTAGTACCTGGCCTGCTGGGATTCTAAGCGAGCTGAGCTGATAACCTATGGGTGACGTAAACCACATGTTAACGTTGTGTGGCGGAACACACACACACACACAAAGGCAAATAGTAATAGTTGAACAGTGCACAGAATAATGTCCCCACGGCTGTAAGAAGCAGTCTTTTAGTTATGCACGAGCTTTGCTATAGCTGGCACTCACGCCCTAGTAGGCCGAGGAACGGGTGGCCAACGAGACCACCACTCTGGTCAGAAGCGGGCCAGAGCTGAAAATCACGTACAACAATAATATTGTGGCAGCTTGGGCGGGGACAAAATGGGGGGCCAGCGTCTGAAGTGACAAAGTGGAGGACAAATGTATTAGATTAGAATATTGGAGCTCCCGCATCGACGACAGACATTACTTGGCACTTTGAGCTGAAATGCAACTCCTGAGAGAGGGAGAGGCTCTGCGAGAGCTCCACTGATTGCCTGCAGCATGTGTGTCAAACTCGGGCCATGGAGGGCCGAAAAACGACAGGTTTGCTCCCCGACCCCTTTCTTCAGCAGGTGCTGTAATTGATGATCCCCTTCCCTTAAATTGAAGGAGGTGTTGATCATTAACAGCTGGAAATTATCCCTGCATGGTCCTGCCCCTCCATGGCACGGGTTTGAGACCCCTGGCCTATAGTGATGAGAAGCTATGCTAGAACTGAAGGCTATGTAGCCCCGCGTGCCCGGAAAGCCGACATAATCTTACCCCAGTCCGCATGTTAGTGTGCAACTGTCTACTGCGCTATAAATACAAGTTACATTTAGTGGGCAAATACCGGAATCGTGGAGCTCCTCTTACTTGCTGGGAAGCATGGGTAAACACGGAAGCGTGATGCCGGTAGATGTGTGAGGTCAGAGGACGAGCGGCAAAAGGAATGGCACTTTTAAGGCTCATCAGCTAGGGCAATTGACCAATGGCAGCTCAGCCCTCAAGTGGAAGGCCTGCCTCCCTCTACGTAATGATACTCCACAGTCTCCACTTGGCTGCAGCGCACCCTTTTATCTCCTCTTGGCTAAAACTGTCTTCCATTGTCGTTGTTTTGGTCGTTCCCCGCTGCACTATTTTGAAATATAAAACTGTATTTGTATGCGTGCGTCCCTCGTGTCACTTCAGTGTCAGGAAAGGGACAATCAGCTGCTTTGTTGTGTTTTCGGCAAGGCCCCGCTTTTTGTAATCAGAGACTTGATTCAACTCCAAGGGAGGACTCTTGTCATGGAGATACGTTGCCAAGCTGTTTGCTTTGCTTTTTAACGGCCCATTCACATGCTAATCATACATACCTTCCAATGCAGTCACGTTCTCACGGTCTCTTGCTTCATCGCCTTGTCACCCCCGACGTATGCGGAATACAGAGACTGTAGTACTCTTTCTAGTCTCGTACTAACACACCTCTGGCTCGCTGTGAGACTCTACAGTAGGCAAAACCATGTTTAGTAATTATAATTTATAATTACTGTTTCATTTGTTTTCGCAGGGGCAGCAGTCCTTATCTAGTTTTACCGAGAGGAACCCAAGGCGTTCCCAGGCCAGCTGTGAGACATAATCCCTCCAGCGTGTCCTAGGTCTGCCCTGGGGCATGCCTGGAACACCTCGGGAGGCATCTGGACTAGCTCCACTGAAGGAGCAGCGGATCTAATGTGAACCTCTCATTTTGGCCGAGATCCTCATCTTTTAGGCCAGCCACCCTACAGAGGAAGCTCATTGCAGCCGCTTGTATCCGTGATCTCGTTCTTTCGGCCAAAGCTCGTGACCGTAGTTGAGGGTGGGTACATACTGTAGCTCAACTGAGCTTTGCCTTCCGGCTCAGCTCTGTTTTCCCCAGGACGGTCCGGTAAAGCGACCGCAAACGCTGTGCTGATCCGCCTGTCGACCTCACGCTCCAACCCGAGATACTTTAACTCCTCCACCTGGGGCAGGACCTCACCCCCAACCAAGAAGGTGCTATCCACCCTTTTCCGACTGAGAACTATGGCCTCAGATTTGGGGATGCTGAGTCTCATCCCAGAAGCTTCACACTCAGCTGCAAACTGCCCCAGTAAACCCTGAAGGTCACAGCCTGATGAGGCCATCAGTCTGCAAATAGGAGATCCAAAGGTCCCCAAACTGGACTCCCTCGATGCCTTGGCTGGGCCTAAAAATTCTGTCCATGAAAATCATGAACAGAATCGATGCCAAAGTGCAGCCTTGGTGGAGGCCTAGGCCTGAGCCATTTATTATTTTTTAATTCATTGTTAATATTATTTTTTCTTCATCTTTACATTGTTACAAATTTTTTTCTTTTTTTATCTTCTCTGAATTATTTTTTATTTTTTGTGTACAAATACCCAATGAATAATCATGCAGCATCTCTGTGTGCATGCCAGAGGTAAAACCGCCATCTAAAAACTCCCTCAGCGAGAGATGCGTCAGCGTTTACTGTCTCTTGTGATTCAACATTGAAAGTATGTTGTTAGTGCCAGGTGGAGGTCGCTCTGGCAACCTGACTTGCTGAAGTTCATGCCTGAAATTAGAAAGATTCCAAACAGCATCCACCTAACGTAAAATGCCTGAGAGGGGAAACTGCTGCCTACAAATATGACCAAATGTTGATCACGGTATGTAATTACACCTTCCTTATGCGCTACGTTTGAGGACTGACAGGAATGGACATGAAGAATAGTAGACCTCCACCAAGAAAAGCAAAACATTTACCTCTTCTATTTTTTATCTTTGAAGTTGCAAACGTAGTAAATCTGAATTAAATATGACTAGGAACACATGGTGACCTACTGGTTAGTACGTCAGACTGAACAGTCGGGAGGTCAAGGGTTAGAATCTCGATTTGGACATCTCTGTGTGGTGTTTGCATGTTCTCCCCGTGCCTGTGTAAGTTTAATGCGGGTACCCTGTTTTCCTTCCATGTCCCAAATACGTGCATGTTAGGTTAATTCACTGGTTTGCAATTATTTTCTCTGAAGCCCCCAATGGGACAGAAACGTTTTTGCACCCCCCCCCCCCCAATTTCAAATTCCACGGATATCTATTTATTTATCTGTACCGTACAGACTGCAACAAAATAGAGAGCAGTGAAGCACATAACCATATTCAGGAGATGTCCCCCCCTCATAATTTACCATAAACATTTAGAGATAATCATTATTAATAGTTATAAATAAATCCACTTTAATGCAGATATCTTCTTAAAGTCTAACAATTTTCACGAGTTTAATGTTTGTGTGTAATCAAAAATGGATTGAATTTTGAACATACTGTGTGACAGATATTTATTTACATTATTCATTTAGTTATTATTATTATTATTTCCATTCCATTGTATTCGTCTTATTATTTCTTATGATTATTTCCATTCCACTTTCTTCTTCTTCTGATTTCAATTCATATTAATACATTTGAAAAATCTAATAATAAACAGTATATATCTGGATTAAACTGAGAACATAATTTTAAAACCTAAAATGACTTAACTATGCACAGTATGTATTTATTTGTATTAGTAGAAGTAATATTAGTATTATCACCCATCTTAATACAAATATAACCTATTTCACATATCAGATTTGTGTGTGGCTATACAGTTTATAATTATAACGTTAACGTTATACTCTTATGTTAATACAGTATGTATCATATAATTTTGAACATTTAACTTAATGGACTGAGTCTCATAAAAATATAGCAAATATATATCAAACACAAAACAGGAAGTTGCATATAAATCAACTACAAGGAATCTGTGGCCGGTGGGTCATATTTGGCCATGTTCAGTCATTGCATATGATTTTTTTCATACATTTTGTATGGCCCTAAGAGGGCATTATTATAAGAAAACTTTCTGATATAAATACATAAACAAACTCAGAATATAACCTTGACAAAAATGACGAGGCAAAAATATTCCCTCCAGGTTTATTTTGATAAGCAAATATAATAGTAATAGTCCTCTCCTAACAAACCATGTTGTTGTTCAATCGACAACATGTTATAAACTCATTTAACAGTCATTTCATGCACATTTGTCATTTTCCTTCCTTGCACGCAGGAGCTGAAACTCACTTGAAGTCTTTTAGACGGCAGAAAATCTGCGTTTACTCAAGTTTCTAAATGCCGAACGCACCCCCCCTTTCCCCTCATCCCCTTCAAGCTACAGCCTGACATCCTCCACAATTAACGTGATGATGGGATCCACCTTAATGAGTCGACTCGTTGGCAGCAACACATGCTAATGATAATTGTAATAACAGCAATCATTGCTGTGATGCGCTTCTTCCATCTCATTTGCATTCTCTGCTTGCCTTCTCTTGTTACGCTCCCTGTATTTATTCCTGTCTCCTTAACAGGGTTCTATTCCTTTTCCTGTTCATTTATTACGACTTCCCTTGACACAAACTGTCTGACAGGCAGGCGACAAATCAACATCTCTTTAACGTTAGCGCCACTTAACTTCTATTGTGCTTATTCTGCAGCTTGTTTGGTGCTGGAGATGGATGCAGGGTATGATAAAGCGATATGGTGTAGCAGTGTGTGCGCTGGCTGCTCCCGACAGCGACTTAAATCACCGTTATTGCGTCTCTCTCGCCCCGGTCTTTATGAAATACCGCTGTCAAGTTGCTGTAACTCAGGCGAATTTCCTTTGAGGGCAGACAATGTGCTCGGTCATGGAGGAAATCACAGTTCGTTAACTGCTTGTTAGTCGTAAATAAAACGCTCACACAAGTAATGCTGTGTTAATTGCACAACATATGAGAGCCCTAGGAGGCCAAAGGATGTTGCGTTAATCATTTTTCAAAACAGTCGTGTTTTGACATCATGGGGATGAGACACTTCTTCAGTGAAATGGACTGCATCAATGGCAGGCAGTGCTTCTTCACTTTTTCTGCATGTCAGTGGATGAATGGTGAAGGCATGGTGTATGAGAATGGACAGACAAATGCAAACAATTCATTCATTCACAAACAGGGATGGTGGAGAAATTCACATACACACAGAATGCAAGTGCTTAATCCACAACATTAGCATCTGTCTGTCCATTCACATACTGTGGTGGTATGCAAACGTTTGGGCACCCATGATCATTTTCAAGATTATCCTTAATAATTTATTAGTTGTTTGGATCAGATATTTCAGTTAAATATATCATTTAGCAGACAAACACAGTGATGTTTGAGAAGTGAAATTAGGTTTTTAGGATTTATAGAAAGTGTGCAATAATTATTTAAACAAAATTAGGCAGGTGCATAAATATGGGCACCCTTGTTGTTTTATTGATTTGAATATCTTTAGCACTAATTATTGGTACACAAAATTATTTTGGTAAGGTCATTGACCCTTGACCTACATACATAGGTCATGCTAGTCCTAAAAAAGGGTTATTTAAGGTGGCCAATTGCAAGTTGTTCTCCTCTTTAGCATCTTCTATGAAGTGTGACAACATGGGAGCCACAAAACAACTGTCAAATTACCTACAAACAAAGATTGTTCAACATCATGGTTTGGGGGAAGGATACCAAAAGCTAGCTCAGAAATTCCAGCTGTCAGTTTCCACTCTGGGGAACATAGTGAGGTAATGGAAAACCACAATCACAGTTCTGGTTAAGGCCCGGAGTGGCAGGCCAAGAAAAATCTCAGACAAGCACAGGCTCAGAATGGTGAGAACAGTCAAACTCAACCCACAGACCAGCTCTAAAGCCCTACAACCTGATCTTGCTGCAGACTGTGTCACTCTGCATTGGTTAACTATTCAGCGCACTTTGCACAGGAGGATGCTGTATGAGGATGAAGCCGTTTCTGCGCACATGCCACAAACTGAGTCGCTTCAGGTATTCTAAAGCACATTTGGGCAAGCCGTCTCGAACAAGGTGCTGTGGACTGATGAAAACGGACAAAGAAATGGATGAAGAACACAGCATTCCAAGACAAACACAACGCTATCCACAGTAAAAATTTGGTGGCGACTCCGTCATGCTGTGTGGCCAGTACACGTACTGACAATCTTGTTAAAATTGAAGGTTGCGTGGATTCCAGTCAGCATCAGGAGATTATTGTGAACAATGTTCAAGAATCAAAGTTGAAGCTGCGCCGAGGCTGGATACTTCAACAAAACAACACAAAGGCAGGGATGCTGGGAAACAAGGATAACATTCTGGAATAGAATCTGTGGTGGGATTTAAAGTGGGCTGTCCATGCTAAGAAACCATCAAACCTGACAGTTTTGTTAAAAAGAATGATCAAAGATACTGTCATCAACCAGAATCCAGACCCTCACTGGAAGCTTTTAGAGCAGAGTTTCTGAGCTATTTTCTGTCATGCCCCCCCAAATGGAGAGAAATATTTTCACGTCCCCTCCATGATTTGAAATACGTACTACTGAGAAAGTGATTATCTACATTCATTATTCTGTACAGACTGAAACCAGCAAAATGCAACAAAATGGAGAGCTATGAAGCATCCAAGCGTACTTAAGAGTCAAATTGCATGTTGCTTGTAGTAACATTAAAACCTCTCACGCTCCCCCTTTTAGGCATTTACCTTATTTTGTTCAAATAAGTATTGCACACTCTGTAAATCCTAAAAACTTAATTTCACTTCTCAAATATCACTATGATATCACTCACCACAGTTTTTTTATAACTACTTCACAAGTGTGTGACATTGAGTCAACCAACTTGTGGCACCTTTCAGCTGTTATTCCACTCCAATATTCTTTAACAACATTCCACAATTCATTAACATTTCTTGGTTTTGCTTCAGAAACAACATTGTCATCCCACAAGTTCTCAATTGGATTAAGGTCTGAGGATTGGGGCTGGCCACTCCATAACGTACCAAACAAATAACAAGATTTTGATTACTAGTGTGTTAGGTGTCATTGTCTTGTTGAAACATCAATTTCAAGGGCATGACCTCTTCAAGTATTTTGACATATGCAAACTGATCCATTATCCCTGCTATGCGATAAATAGGCCCAACGACATAGTAGCAGAACTATGCCCATATCATGATGCTTGCACCACCAGGCTTCACTGTCTTCACTGCGTACTTAAATTCAGAATTTGGGGGTCGTCTCACAAAATGTTCCTATATTTTTCTTTAGGCCAGTTGATGTGTTTATTGGCAAATTGTAACCTCTTCTGCAAGTACCTTTTTTTAACAGAGGGCCGGGGATTCTTTTAAGTAGATTAGCTTCACACAGATGTTTTCTAACTGTCACAGTACTTACAGGTAACTCCAGACTGTGTTTGATCATTCTGGAGCTGATCATTCTGGCTATTCTTCTGTTTTCTGCCACATTTATTAGTTTGCAAAGTTATTATTATTATTATTGTTGTTATTTATTCACACCTAAGGCAAGAATCGATCCATTTTCTTATTTCCATCTCACTTACTCAGTTTTAGGTCTAATGGGCAGCAGTCTCAGTGAGGAAGTTCAGACTTCCCAGTCTCCGGCCACCTCTTCCAGTTCCACAGAAAGACGCCAAGGTGTTCCCACGCCAGCTGTGAGACATAATCCTTTCAGCGTGTCCTATGTCTGCTCTGAGGTCTCTCCAGGCTGGGAATGCTCAGAACACCTCGCCAGGGAGGCGTCCAAGAGACTGGATGCCTGAGGCACCTCAACTGGCTCCTTTTGATGTGAAGGAGCAGCGGCTCTACTCTGAACCCGTCCCGAATGACCGAACGCACTCACCCTAACGCACTCACGTACACACTAATGCAAATATATGCCTATCCATTCACACAAACATACACACCTAATGCAAAAATGTTTGTCCATTCACATACAGTACACACAATGTACCCATCTCTCCATTTGAATACACACCTAATGCAAACATGTCTATCCATTCACATTAACGATTCATCCACTGCATCAGTGCATCAATTTATATTTATATGATCTAACAAAATCGACCTGTGTTCACCAAATTGCCATTCCTGTCACGCTTCACCGCTTAGCTCCTCCTGTTTGCCTTTTGTTTTTCCTTGCCTTCTCCTGGCCGTGTCCTTTGTGTTGCAGGAGCCCTCTCTTCAGCTGGAGGCGGAACCACGGGACGCACCTGCACCTGATGAGCTTCTACCACTCTTATGCTGAGAGGCTGGATTATTCTCTCTTCAGTGGAAACACACGTATGGATGGTACTCTTACTATTTTGGGGACCCCTTTATTCAATTGTTTCTGCTCCTCCAGGCACTCGCACAGAATCTCTCCTTCCGAGGGCTTAAGCCCGCTCTAGCCTCTCCCAGTAGGTGCGGCCAATGCTCCCTGTACTCTAGCTTGGCAACCCCGCTGCTCTTGAGCTTTAGATTGTTCATGGTGCCATTTTTGTTTCTCATTTGGATGCACCATCGCCTTTGTTTAAACTACACTGACTCAATTAAACAATTTTGAATCTGCTCACCTGCCTACTCACTCCACATCATTGTAGTGACCCCAAAAGTATGCTGATGTGCATGTTTGTGTTATGGTTGTCTGACTGTTTCGGGTTGCTGTGAGCCAGGAATGAGGAGCGTGTCGTTTAGGAGTCAGCTGAGAGAGCCACTGCTGGCGTGTGTGCTCGGGTGCCATTATTTCTTACAACACATTAGCTTGTTGGTCAAACACCTCATTGTGGATTTAATAGCGTCTGTGCAAACGTTACAGTATGTAGGATATTCATTCACCTATATATTATATATTGAGTCCGAATGGGTCGTATTCTGTGCCTCCATTGCTGAGGCAGGCAGTCGTGGTTGCGGCCGCAGTGTGGTCGGTGCCAGTCGTGGCGGCAAGACCCGAACCCGATGGTGGACACCGGGGGTTAGCGCTGCTGTCAAGCTGAAGAAGGAGTCCTATCAAGCATGGATGGCTTGTGGGACTCCTGAAGCAGCTGACAGGTACCGGCAGGCCAAGCGGCATACGGCGTCGGTCGAGGCAAAAATCCGGGTGTGGGCGGAGTTCGGTGAGGCTTTGGAGCACGACTTTCGTTCGGCCTCTGAGGTGTCGGTCGGTCCGATACCTCAGAAAGGGGAAGTAGTCCCCAGTTCACACTGGTAACGGGGCGGACGGGAGCTCGCTGACCTCGACTCATGATATAGTTGGTCGGTGGAAGGAATACTTTGAGACCCTTCTCAATCCCACTGACATACCTTCCGTAGAGGAAGCAGTCTGAGGACGCGTACGTGGACAGTTCCATCATCGTGGCTGAGCTATTTGGGGTAGTTAAAACACTCCCCAATGGCAAGGCTCCGGGGGTGGACAAGTTTCTCCTTGAATTTCTCATAGCTGTGGATGTTGGAGGACTGTCTTGGCTCTTCAACAATGGAATTCGGGAACAGTATGGAATTCGGGAACAGTATCTCTGGACTGGCAGACCGGGGTGGTGGTCCCCTTTTTTAAAAGGGGTGACCGTAGGGTGTGTTCCAACTATAGGGGGATCACACTCCTTAGCCTCTCTGGGAAAGTCTACTCCGGGGTGCTGGAGAGAAGGGCACGACCGTTAGTCGAACCTCGGTTACAGGAGTTGCAATATGGTTTTCGTCCCAGTCGTGGAACACTGGACCAGCTCTACACCTTTACAAGGGTACTGGAGAGTACGTGGGAGTTTGCCCAACCGGTCTACATGTGCTTTGTAGACTGGGAAACGGCATTCGACCGTGTCTCTCGTGGTGTCCTGTTGGGGATGCTCCGGGAGTACGGGATTGGTGGTCCACTACTACGTGCCATTCGGTCCTTGTACCATCGAAGCAGCAGGAGCCTGGTTCGCATTGCCAGCAGTAAATCGAGCTTTTTTCCGATGACTGGACTTACCCTAAGAGATAGGGTGAGAAGCTTGGCCATCTGAGAGGAGCTCAGAGTAGAGCCGCTGCTCCTTCATATTGAGAGGAGCCAGTTGAGGTGGTTCGGGCATCTAGTCCGGATGCCTCCCGGGCGCCACCCTGCTGAAGTGTTTCAGGCATGCCCAGCCAGGAGAAGGCCCCGGGGGAAGACCTAGGACACGGTGGAGGGACTATATCTCAAAGCTGGCCTGGGAACACCTTGGTGTCCTCCCGGTGGACCTGGAAGAGGTTGTTGGAGACCGAGAAGTCTGGACTTCCCTACTGAGACTGCTGCCCCCGCAACCTGGACCCGGATAAGCAGAAGAAATGTTGTAAACACCACAGTTCATTGACATCATACTACATCTACTGGGTGGCCTTGTTTTTATTGGCACTCAAGCTCTTTAGGCTCTTGGCTTGTAACTGAACTGGTAGTGTGTAGCCTTTCTCCAGGAGGCAAACAAAGACAAACAACTTCTTCTCTCAAGTGACGGAATCGTCCAGCCTCTCTCACCAGTCGTGACCCTTGGCTCACTCCATCCTCTCTCTCCCCGTTGTCTGATAATGTCTCTCACTCTGTTTTTCCTCAAGTCATTGACCACCGTCTGCACCGAGTTGTCGTCCTCGGCACTCTTGTCGCCCCACTTATATCTTACTCCCCTCTTCCCTTGAACCACTCCATCACTGTCGGCCCTCCGCTGTACTTCGCTGGACAGTGGCCCATCAACAGCACACACACACACGTGCGCACACACATGCAAGGACACGCACACTTTTTTCTTGTATTCACACACACGCACAAAGATCATTCATTTCTTTCTCTTGCAGCCACCCGTCCTCTCTCTCGCTCACAACATGTCCATGTTGTGGAACGACTCAACTTGGTATGGGATTGCAAATTTCATCAATCACTGTGGGTGGACACTTCAATGTGTGGCGACACCACCTCTCCAGCATGCTACAGTTGTATATTTGTAGAAGTGCATTTTTTTTTTTTTTTTTCAATCATTTCTAGTTCAAACATGGTATTTCAGGAGAGAGGTTACAATAGAGACGGAAAATGCATCATGCACCAAGATGTTTCTAATCACATTAACAGCACAGCAGGAGGACATTGTTACGTCCAGAAAGGACGGCTGCTACTCATCCACTCGCTTCCGCTCACTTTTTAATCTCGCTGAGTGATTTTCAAATGCTTGTTGTTTTGGATGTCATATGGCATCTAAAGGTGAGGCCTTCACTTATCCGCGACCTCGCCGTCTCCCGGGTAGGAGTAATGCGCCATAATACATCAGTTCTTCACCCCACCTGGCTAAATTATAGCCAAACTCTGCCTGCTTGGCTGGTTTTAAAAGCAGATGCAGTTTGCCTAATGGACTAAGCGAGTACCTGCTGGAAGTTATGGGCCACATAACAACTCTGCCAGAAGACTCTGTCATAAATAAACAATGCTGTTGCCTTTACAATCCTGTTTTCCTTGTTTAACAGCCCTCATGGTGATAGACTGTATGGTTTCTTTGCTGGAAAAACGGTATTTTGCAAAGATTACATCAGAAGAGCTAAAGCGGGACTCCCAATTTACTTTGGGAAGACTGCTATCAAGCGTGAACAACCTCTGTATACAGACGCTTGTGGCCGGGAGATTTTGTCAGGCTGTAAGTGCTGTGGTTAAGATTTAGGAGGGTTTAAAGTTGTAGGTGAAAGACTCAAAAGTGTCCTTTGAAGAAGATCAACAGGGAAGCCCAATTTTGCTGACAAAGTTCTAGCATCAGTTTGTTTGGACAGCATTCGTGATGGGATGTGAAAAGAACATGGTGGTTTTTGGCCATGTACTTTACATAAAACACATAACTTCAATTCAGCCCAATTTACGGGACATCGAACCCCGGAGTGGTGTTTGCTTAGGCAGGAATAATGAACCAATCAGAAACGTTTACACTAAATAATGTTTAAATGACGTCAATCAACCTCCAGTTTGCGTTTTATAAAAGGCCAAGCTCTGCCCATCACCTCATTACAACAGTTGTAGCTCCACATCGCTCAATTTGAAATACAATTTGGATCACTATTATCTTGGAATACTATTAATTTGGAGTAATATCCTAATTTAACTTTGAAGTCCTGCGCAAGAAACTCGTCGAGTCCTATGAGGGACTTATTGCTCTGTAACTTGCACTGCATACATGAAATCATGGCTGTGAAGACATTGATTCTTTATCATATTGTCAAAATGTTGTTGTATTGCATATGGTAAGTACCGTAGCTGCCCAAAAGCCATAAAAGTAAAAAAAACCGGGAGGGTTCCGTTCGCATAACAGTTATTCATTCATTCATTCATTCATTTTCTGTACCGCTTATCCTCATTAGGGTCACGGGTATGCTAGGGCCTATCCCATCTGACTTTGGGCGGGAGGCGGGGTACACCCTGGACTGGTCGCCAGTCAATCGCAGGGCACATATAGACCAACAAAGACATACAACCAGTCACACTCACATTCATACCTATGGACAGTTTAGAGTCGCCAATTAACCTTACATGCATGTTTTTGGAATGTGGGAGGAAACCGGAGTACCTGGGAAAAACCCACGCGGGGAAAACATGCAAACTCCACACAGAGATGCCCAACGGAGATTCAAACCCTGAATCTTCTGACTGTGAGGCCAATGTGCAACCCACTCGACCACCGTGCAGCCGCATAACAGTTAAAACAGGGGAAAAAAAACAAACAAACAAAAAAATGCAACATATAAGAAACGGCAATCGCGATCCAAAGCTGGTGGTTGGAAATTTTAAACGTTCAAAGTTTGGAATGGCTAGCATCATCCGTCAACGTCCAGTTGGTGGTTGCCCAAATTGTGGCCAAGGGCCTTTTGCTGACTACAACTTGTTCTTTGTTGGCCTGCGGCACATTGTAGAAATAAAATAAAACACAGAAAGCCAGCAAAAATGGGATGCAGAGCGAGAAGAAGCATGTGTGTGTATGTGACAGGGACCTTGCCAGGATGTTTTACTCTGAAAGCCCTGGGCAGATTACATTGATATGGTAACACACAAAGGCTGAAATCTGATTGGACAAAAAGAAATGAATGTAGACTATTGGAAGTACTGCAGCCAAGAAACACAGTACAAAATGAAGATAATAGACTGCTGATACTATGTAGGCATGAATAAAGGTAAAGTTGAATGACATTATTTAGTACTGATATCCATATTTCTTGTACACAACCTCTGAAAAATGAAGTGGTTGATTGTTGATGTCCAATGTTCTTCCTGTGATAGTTGTAGACAATACATAATAAACAAGATAAATTCCATTGCTATAATGTATGTATAAAATATTTCCTGGTGACTGCTGCTATTGCTAGGTTGCTAATGCTGCTAATCCATTCTCAACTTCAGCCATGGTCTCATTGACATTAACCCCCAAATAGCTGTCCATAGCTATGCCTGCCGATAAATAGCAACTCAAATTTAAGCTTGCAGTTCAAAGCAAAATCAGACAAGAGACAGCTTTCATCTAAAAAAAAAAAAAAACTCATTAGTTGGGACACTTATGTATGTTAAGATACCACTGCATAAATGAAAATAAATAGAAAATAGCAGCAGTGCTCCAGTAACTTCTCGCTTCTCTGGCATGCAGCGTTATCTGTGATAACTCAAATCACGCTGACACAAATAACATGAGAGAGCCATCTGCCAGGGCTTTGAAGCTCAATTTAAACCCTTTTAATAAACCCTTTTATAAGTCAAAAAACTCTTTTCTTTGTTTTCTACTCAGTATTTGTTCTAATTTTTAGCTCCACAGTCTCCATATCTTCCTCAAACTATGGCGTACAGGACATGTGCACATTAATCGCGTGTCAAAAAAATAATGCCGTTAAAGAAAACTTACATTGCATTAACTCGGACAGCCCTAATATATATCCTGTCATTTGTATTTTACTTCTATATTTGAGGGGGTATTGCACTGAACAATAAGACACAATAAAATGTCTTTTTTTTGGGGGGGTGGGTGAAAATTGTGAGAAAATTCAATAGCAATATTAATGCATGAATCTTAAAGACAACATTCGGGCACACTTTATGTTAGAGGTGGATATCTGTAAAGGCTGTGGTCCAATTTAAGATGTTTCAAGGTTTTGCATTTAAAAAGGGGGGCAGAGTCAGATTCTTCTACGTATTAAAATGTTTTTAAAGGTGTTTACCATGTCTTTGTCTGACTTCCTGTTCCTTTTTACTCTTTCTGCTTGGTAGGGTAGCAGAGATATGAATTATGAATTTGCTTAGCAACAATTGGTTGGACAAATTAGACTTCTCCAAGATAAGTGTATTAGGAAAGCTGTTATGTATCTATTAGCACCAGTATGTGAATCCAGTCCGGTATATGCGGTGTATGGTTAGCACCAGTGTGAATGCAGCTCTTTAAAACTGGTGGCAATAACAGTAATCTGCCTGTTCCGACTGCTTGTCAAGCGCGAGTGGAGATAATGTCGCTCTCTTCGGCTCCTCGCTGCTCCTTTCCCTCCTAATCCCCTCCACGCTGACTGGCTGCCAATTTAAGCCAATTTTATTTCTCTTCCTCCAACAGGGCCTGCTTGACAAAGGTGTCCCTGCGATGAAATGGTGCAAGGGAATTGCTTTGCGCTTTTTCTGCAGCCACTGCAAACTGAGCAATTTACACCTAGGCGTCCCCTCCCCCCTTTTAACTTGACACAGGGTGGGAAGTGAATTTATACAAAGAGAGTGACGAGGAAATGCAGAGAGAGAGGGAAAGAGGAGGGAGTGTGAGACGGCATATCTGTGAAAGTACAAGAGATAGGAGACCTACAGAGGGAGAGATGCAGGTTGAAACCAAGGGAAATAACTAGAGTGGACTTCCAACCAAGGCTGATATCCCATTTTCTTGTTCTCATATGATCACAACTTCTATAATGTGTTACATTTCGTGGCTTGGGTAACTAACATCACTAACCAACCACAAGGAGGTAGTGCTAATAATAATAACAAAACAAGAAAACCCACTCAGACAACAATGTCTAGTATGGTGTGAGCCTTCACAAATCAATGTTTCCCATTCAGACACAAGACAATAAATCCATGACAGTTGAAAGATTCATTTGAATTGCCCGCCCGGCAAAGCCCTGTACCAATTAACATGCAACAACTGACTAATCCAGCCCTTGACCACAATTACTTTCAGAGTCAAACTTTCATCTTTACACCTTTCATTTTTTCCATTTCAAGTCCAATATCATCCAAATGATAGTCTAGGACGGCATGAGTGTTGCTGACACGAGAGAGCGGCGGTTCATTGAGGGGAAACATGAATTCCAGCATGTAGTGTGAAGTAGACCATGATCCCCTCCATTGGGGAAACTGGGCTGCATGACGGTTTTTAAAGATGATAACGCGCCTAAACACACCTGCAAGATGACAAGTGACTTGGATATTCCCACTTTGTTTTTCTCTGTTTTGCACACATCACTTTATTCATTTACAAGATCATTCCCAGTTTGAAAGTCTTATTTCCCCCGATACACACAACCCAAGTGTGAAACAACCTGGAGTATGTTTCCAACAGTCTGCCGCCGAATCCCCTGGATGGCGAGCGAAAACACCTGTCACTAATCGTAACTCATTTTCTTGTGGGTTGTGTTATTTTGTTGGTGTGAATTCACGAGTACATCAACACTGTCGAGGGACTCGCAAGTATCATCCTCACGTCACCTTGTTCATGGAGCACATACAAGAAGTTTCTCTCCTCGGGACGTGTTGTACTGAAGATGTACAGAGCTACAGAATATATTTGAATAGCTCAATAATAGTAGACTCTTTTCCAAAATGTCCTATTGCAAGACCAAACCTTCCAATCCTCTCAGAAATGACAACTCAGTAAAATATTTTTACTATTAATATAATGTACTTTAATGTTTTCTTGTGAAGCATTGTATTTCTACATTAATGAGAAAAAATGTGCTCTTGTTGGTGACAATGCAGCTTGTGATCCATCCATTCATTTTCTGTGCCACTTATCCTCACTTGGGTAGCGGGGATGTGCTGGAGCCTGTTCATGCTCCAGGCAATAGGCTTGGTACACCCTGGACTGGTCGCCAGCCAATTGCAGTGCACATATAGACATACAATCATTCATACTCACATACATACCAATTTTGAGTCGCCAACTAACTGTACGTGTTTTTGAATGTGGGAGGAAACCGAAGAATTCGGAGAACATGTTGTTTACAGCCACGTCGAGAAGAGTTCCATTGTTTGGACCTTATGTTTTTTTTGTAAACTTCCCCGACCATCCATCCCCAAATGTATTTAATTGGATTTAGATTAGTGGAGTTATTCCTATGGAATAGGTCTAGTTCACAATGCCTGCCCGACAAAATTGTCCTGTTGAAAAAGCCAGTCATTACTACACAGATGAGTGTCTTCAGTCACATTACCACATTATCAGCTGCCGTTTCTGAAGCTTCATTGTTCCATCTCAAACTCAGTTTACCTTCGAGCCGCATGAGGCGGAGTCTGGCTGAGGCTGGGCCGCAGCCTCCGCGCACAAAATAAAAATATTTTTGTTATTATTTAAAAATAATTGTTTTTTTAAAAATCCAATCTTCTCAAATGTTTATTTTTTAACACAAAATAACATTGAAGTTGTGTGCCAAACTACTAATAAAATTCTCAATAAATCAATCAATCAACAAATAAAAAAACAAACAGAAAATAAGAGGAACAAGGAGCCTGGTATAAACAACTTTATAACTTTCCTTTGGTACATCCCTTATTTGATAGTCAGTTTGTATGGAACATACTGTACTGTTAACTCTATAACTGTTTTCTCTACAAAACTACTAATAAAACAATCAACAAATTAAGGACTAATAACTATTTAAATCAGTAATAAATTTCCGTTTTCAGTTACATATTACAGTTCTTTAACCTTAAACCTCAGTGAATGGGTTTTTCTGAAAATGGCTTCTCTTGCCCACTTTTTACTCCTTGGGACCTGGAAGCGTTTCCTCTCACATAGCTGAGCCACATTTGTTCTGAAAAAGACATGTTTGGGTCTGTGGAATATACTGGAATATACTTCAATTCACTTGGTGTGATGTGTTCAGCTGATGCACGGAGAATCGTGCAGCCCTATAAATGGCCCTGACATCCATTCCACTCCCACACCCCCCGGCGCGAGATTTAAAAAAAAGCAAGAAATCCGATCTGCACTCTGAACTGGACTAGACCCACGCGAGGGCACGCCACAACCAGACGGAACGCAGCAAGCCATTCAAGCGCCTTTTTGGGGGTGCTACGACACCCTGAGTGAGACAGTCATGATGAGTATTGACATCCCTTGATTCCGTTGAGAACTTTAATCTTACTCTTCGCATAAATAAATACTTGGCTTCTCTTCACTTCCTCACGGGGGCCGCATTAACATTAAGTTTTCATATAATTATGGGGGGCACAAAACATTGTCTCACGGGGCTGAAAGTTTGAGACCCCTGCATTAAAGGAAAACGCACCACTGATCATGACGGCGTCCCCTACACTGTGTCATGTGGAAAACAGGTGGGATCTACTTGTCATCCCTCTAACATTGAAAGCGGGCCGTTACATTTTTCCAGACGGGCAGGTTCGTGGCATTGAAGAAGATTTTGATGATGTATATATATATATATATATATATATATATATATACATCATCAAAATCTTCTTCAATGCCACGAACCTGCCCGTCTGGAAAAATGTAACGGCCCGCTTTCAATGTTAGAGGGATGACAAG
>QODF01000118.1:363166-376921 GCA_024372805.1 Oostethus manadensis | reverse complement strand
GCATGTTCTGGTTTGGCAAAGTTTTACGTCGGATGCCCTTCCTGACACAACCCTCTGTATTTATCCGGACTTGGGACCGGCACAATAAAACACTGGCTTGTGCCCCGTTGCGGCTACATTTCACGGTAGTATGCTAGAGTCTATTTTATTATAACACTTAGAATTAAGTTTCTGTTCACCCTGTCAATGTTGTCTACTTAAACAGTAAGTCTGTAGAAGAAGAGAACTAGGAAATGTTTCTAATTGTTCATGTTGTCTGTCAGAAGGTATACACTACATACTGTATATACTGTATACTGTGTGTGTGTGTGTATATGTATATATTTATTTATTAAGAAACAGCACCCTGTGTCTCTTTCAAATAAAAAAAGGCTGACTAATTTATAAGATCCCCAAGTGTCATTCAGTTGCCATTACATTAATTGATGAGACAATAGACACTGCAGGAAGTATGCTCTCATAATAACAACAAAAAAATAACAAGAAACCCTCAAAATGGCAATGTTATATTATGCATAGCTAATATGCCTTATTTATGTTATTCATTCATTCATTTTCTATACCACTTATATTAGGGTCGCGGGTTATTTATGTTATTGTGTCTACTATTTTGGGTAATATAGGGCTGTTATTTTATGCCTAGAGGGCTCTAATTGTCACTAAGATGAGACCTAAAAGCAGGTAAATGGTATATTTTAATAGTAGTTGCTGCTGTGCAGCGGCAGGAATCTGCTAGAGAAGTAACAAGGACAACTGACGATGAATAATGCTCCAACACAAGACTAAACGCGCACCTCAACTAAATAGAAGTGTAACTGAAATTCAAAGCAGGTGCAATGTACATCCAACACGTGTTAACACAAAGTTGGCAAACAAACAGGGTAAAGCAGGAACAACTATAAAAATAAGAGTCTCTGAACAGGAACTAAGGCGTAAATGAGAACATAAACCAAACTGTCACGTGGGAAAAGTCCTGGAGCATGACACTAACAATGCTAAAAATAATATTTACAAGATCCTACATAGGTTTTCTATGCTCTAACTACAAACATATGAACCCTTTAACTATAATAAATGAGGGATTCCTGTATACCATTTCCATTCCATTCAATTTTCTTCCGCTTATCCGGGTCCGGGTCGCGGGGCAGCAGTCTCAGTATGGAAGTCCAGACTTCCCGGTCTCCGGCGACCTCTTCCAGCTCCACCGGGAGGACACCAAGGCGTTCCCAGGCCAGCTGTGAGACTTAGTCCCTCCAGTGGGTCCTAGGTCTTCCCCGGGGCCTTCTCCCGGCTGGACATGCCCGAAACACCTCACCAGGGAGGCGCCCGGGAGGCATTTGGATGAGATGCCCGAGCCACCTCAACTGGCTCCTCTCGATGTGAAGGAGCAGCGGCTCTACTCTGAGCTCCTCCCGGATGGCCGAGCTCCTCACTCGTGAACAAGACCCCGAGATACTTGAACTCCTCTACCTGTGGCAAGACCTCACTTCCAACCCGGAGTGTACAGTCCACCCGTTTCCGACTGAGAACCATGGCCTCGGATTTGGAGATGCTGAGTCTCATCCCAGAAGCTTTACACTCAGCTGCAAACCGCTCCAGTAAACGCTGAAGGTCACAGCCTGAGGAGGCTGGAGTGGATTGTATCGTCAATTGGTGGTAACACAATGCGTTTTCATCATGCAACACACACACAACAATGACTAATAAGCCGGGGATCATAATCAGTCATTTGATATGATGTATTGCCACGCAGAGGGGGTGCACATGTGTGTGTATGTTTTGTGATTGGCGTTATTTCTCCACAATCAGCACTGATCTGAATACAAAAGCAGCACGTTGCCACTTAGAATATTAAATGAGCAGCATAAATCAGGTATAGAGACAAGTATGCTTAACAAAAGATGGAGCGTGTGCCTTGTGTGTGAGCGAGAGACGAAGAGAGAGCTGCAATTTCAACTTGTCTGATGAACAAGTGACAAAGAGGCACAAGAGAAGAGTCCACATGCGCATATTTCCTTGTACAAGCACACTTGCAATGTATCTAATGGGTATGTGTGAGTGGGTGAAGGAGGGCAATATATGAAGTCCAGCTCGCACTATGTAGGCCGAGTGCAACTTGATGGATTGTGTAGTGATGGCGACAAAGGATAGCACATAAGAGCCTTCCTTGTGTGTGTGTGTATGTGTGTGTGCGTGCCTTGCAGTTAAACTTGAGCACACAATAATAAACCTGGACTACTCTCTATAGTAGACAGCCACAGTTTTAGAAAATCACCTGCACAATATAACGAGAGCCAATACAAGAGATGTATAAAAACATCTGCCTCTATAGATATAACTACTAGTTTTGAATAAGAAGGAGGTATTAATTTAAAAATATGTTTAATATGGAGCTTCACAGTTGTGTATGTATTTTTTTTTTTTTACAGCCAACCTGTCACACTCTTCTGTGACAAAGGTCAAGCTCTTATTGTTTTTATGTCTTCCTTACTAGTGTTTTGGTGTTGTGCTGACTGCACCCTTGGTCACTCTTTTCAGGTGCTGACTCCTCCTGAGCTGGGCGGAGCAATTCCATTCCTGCAGCTGACACTCATGAGTTCAAAATCACCTCAGCAGCTGCAGCCAGTGCTGGATTATTGCTACTGTGGTCCACCCATTCATGTGCTTGTGTGTTTGTTACCAATCACCTCTTTTCTTTGGTCTACTGCAGTCTGCTTCGCCAACCCAACCTTTCCAGCCTTCTGACAGTCCAGTAGCCTGTCCAGCAGAGGTGGTAACTTCTTCTCCCTATGTTTTGCTAAACCAGTCCTTAGTTTTCTCACGGTGCGCCTTTTTTTTTTAATATTTAGCACCGTCGCCTTGAGTTCCTGTTTGGTTTCCCTTTTTGCATTCTTTTGGATTAAAAAAAAACCTCTGACTCTCATACTCTTCATATGTCTGCATCTTGGGACCAACACACACTATCTAACAGGCCTGACACAGCCAATCTACAGTATTGTTTAATCTATTAGTGATGTAACGATTCGTTTTAACAACAATTTAATTTGTGTCACGATTTGTGGTTGATTCAAAGACAATATTAGTTCATTTAGAATGATACGGTCCAACACAATTCAGTAACTTTAAATCGATTTGGTAACTTTATAGCCGCAAATGAAAACACTGTGACTGTGAAATAAATGCCTACATTCTGGACATTGCAGGTGAAGTTTCCTAGATTCTTATTTTTGTAATAGAATCAGGCATAAGTTAATTACGCATATAAACCAAGAGGTACACAACAATAATGACAAATGCATTCACTTTTTATTTCAATAAATTCCAAACAATACTCTCTCAAGTATTAAAGAAGTGATTTCGCACCGCCAAATTTGAATAAAATTTCATCTGCAAATATTAAAGTCAATGAATATCCCACATAGTGTAATGCCTGCACACTATTAAAGTTAGGAGGAGGTGTTTGATCAACAAGCTTTTTATTGCAAGAAATAATTGCACGGGAGCACACACGCCAGCTACACAGTGCCTCCCTCAACTGACTCCTAAACGACACGCCCCCCTCTACCTGGTCCGTTCACCTGGAACACGAACATGCACATCAGCATTATTTTAGGTTTGCTAGAATATCTTTTATGTTGTCCTGACGCTCCCATCCATGAGTTTGAAAGGCTAAAAGTTGGTCTTTAAGTTCAGAGGGGTAAGAAACTCACGGTAGGTTTGTTTAGTGTTTGGTAGATCACAAAATGGTGATTGTTATGCTCTTTAGCTGTGTTTTGGTCTGCGATAACATTCAAATTCTCACCTCAATGCAACAAATCTGACATGTAAGTGTAAAAATTATAAATAATTATGAAAACAAACACACAAAGTATCAAAATCAAGAGAGAGCCACTTTGACAACATAGGTTGTACATTAATAAGAGTTTGTGTTTATATAAATTACCAAACCATATTTATAAGACTTTATTAATGTTATGTAAAAAATAAACAAGGTTTATAAGCATGAGAGCAATACCAGATATAATAATGTTATAAATTCTGAAACAACTGTATAATATATGGTATAATTTTATCAGATAAATATATTTTTTCAAATTAGTCAAACATTTTAATTGTATACTGTATTTATATCCTTTGCTATTATTGTGACCAGAGACAGGAAGGTCTGGACTTCCCTTCTGAGACTGCTGCATCCGCGACCCGGATAATCCATCCATCCATCCATTTTCTATGCCGCTTATCCTCATTAGGGTCGCGGGTATGCTGGAGCCTAGCTGGACCCGGATAAGTAGAATAATGTTTTCTTTTTTTTTTTTACTTTGCAAATATGTCATGGCCAATTAGGCAAATTTGATAATTACATCATTACACACATGATGAGGAGTAGGGATGGCAGAAACCTGGAATACCACTGAGTGAAAAAATGCTAAAGTCAATATCACCACCTGGCTGAGAGCGAGATGGACAGAAAGGGAGGAGGATAAATAGATAAAAAAATCTGCTAAGGGCTGGAAAAGGAAAAAGCCTCGCAGCACAGACCTCCTGGAAGAGAAAAACATCTTTGAGAGGATAAAAGAAGTGTAATCGCCCACTTGTTTCTTTCTCTCCCAAAGCGTGCCCCCTGAAAACAACTGCCACGTTAAGCTTGGACAGATTGCAGACAGAGGGATGGCGTTTAGAGATGAGGGTTTGTTTGGGGGAGAACGCACAAAGTACACAGTTCTGCGAAAAACATGCACACACATTTCCACACATACAGTAGCTAAAACAGAGGAAGAACTTGAAAGGAACAAACGTACTTAAATGAGCATTTGACAAAACGCAACGCTGACATTGACAAGAAAGCACGAGACTTGAGGAAGCAGGGAAGCAGGAAAAAAGTACTTGGAGCACCAACGGAAAAATATACATCAAGCTACATGGAGGTCCAGGAGAAGCAGGAGTGCTGGTTGTTAAAGATATCAATGATCTGGATACATACTAAACATCATATAATCATGACAACAAGGATAAAAGAGGATACAACGCACAAAAACAGTAAGATTACATTCAATAATACCAACGCTGAAATTATCGTGGAAAGGGCACATTCAACAAAGTATTAAAATCAGGAACTCAAGTACTTACATTTGATGACACTCACAGTACAACACCACAACAAGATGTTGATCCGGAAATCAACAAGGGAAGAGGGAAGGAAAGAGGTGGAAAAATATGATAAATGCATGTATGTGTATGTATGTAATATATATATATCTATATATGTATGTATGTAAATATACATATGAATGTATGTGTGTATGCATGAGTATGTATTAGCAAATCATGTGAGAAGGGGATAGGATTAAATAAGATCTGCTTCTTCCTACTCCTTTTCGGACATGTAGAACTGAGGAATGTAACACTTTTACAAAGTATGCAAGTTCGAAACAAATTAAACCAAACCAAACCAAATAGCTATTTGTTGGCAGCATCTTGGTAAACCGCACACGCACACTTGCTCCTAAACAGTGTATATCTCACTTTCTTCTACCGCTTGCGAAGGCACCATAATGAAGATGGAGAGCTGCCTGCACTGACTGTGAATGGGACACAAAGCCCCGTGTGGAACCGTCAGAACGTCTGAAGGGGATAAAGGTCCAAAAAGGTTGACACACTCAAAAGAGTTGGAAAAGAAAGTGTAAGTTTGAGATTGAATTGCTCCATGACTACATTTTCTAAATTATTCACCGCCAGATCCTGAGATTGGTGTGAAAAAGTACTTACATAATCACATGCTGTTAAGTGTATACACTGTGTCTTTGCACTCATGATATGTAAAGGCATGTATTCCTCACATCTAGGCTCGCTGTTTGTTAATGCCGTTTTGAGTTGATTTTGGAAATCATGGAAATTGCACCGCTACATCAACAGGGATCATCAGTCATTAGCATTTTTGTCATTGAAGTTCAAAAAGTTGTTGTAGAAGTAACTGTTGGCAAGTGGATCAATAACAAATGTAGCAAACCTTCACCGTCTACTTTCTGCGCCGCTTATCCTCACTAGGGTTTGGAGGGTATGCTGGAGCCTATTCCCGGTGACTTCAGGCGAGAGATGGGATACACCCTGAACTCGTAAGAATATTTTCTTTTTTTTCCCATTATCATTTTCCAGAACCCTATTGTTTTTGAATAAACTCAGGTCGAGGGTCCAAAGAGTGAATTTGTTGCCAATAGGAAACAAGCAGTAATTAGATGACGCTTTTTCCGCAATGTAAAAACTTATTTAATATAGAACGACTTTTTTTTTTAGCTAATCATATGGAGTGCATGAGAAAGCGGCACAGAAAAATTGTCTCTCTTTGACCCCATGCTCATTTATTAATATGTATATCGCACATCAACAACACAGTAGTGTAATAGCAAATGTATTAGCAAATGTAATAGCGGTAAAGGCTTTGACCTACTGTATCTTGATCCTGTTATAGCTTGGGACTCAGCGTGTGACTTAATGATGAACAAGATCGGTACCAAAGAATGTCATATAATTTGTCTCAGCAAGAGAAGACAAATATGAGTTCAAGGACAAATTCAACTTAAACCACATATATGCAAGAACAGCGCTAAAAACCTTCGGAACTATTGAACGAATTAAGTAAGGAACTAAAACAATGCTCTAAAATGAGTGATTTCCAGAAACATTACAAACAGTTGGTGCTTAGAAAATACAAGGAAGCGTCCTGAACTACTGTGCACATCCAATGCTGCGTCTAATTACTATCACCTTATAACTACTGCTGTCACGTTCTGTATGTTTGTGTGCGTGACAGTATGTTTTAGTTGTATTATTAGGCCTGTGTTGTGGTTATTTCATATTTTTCGTATGTTTTTCCCTGCCTTCTTTGATTTGTCACTTCTCGTAATTACGCGCACCTGCTTCTTGTTAGTCTCGTTATTTAAGATCAGGTGTGCACACTCTTGGTTTGTTGGAGCATTGTCGTGGGAGTCGTCGTTTGGTTATCGCTTGTTGCTGAGATCCTGCCGCTGCAGAACCGCACCTCATCGTTAAAATTTCGTCCTACCTTATCTGTTTGGCGTCCTTCTCTCCGCATCCTCGGGGTTGTTACACCATGCCGAGACGAACCCGTGACGACTGCTTCCTTCCTTTGTGAGCTCATTGTCTGTACTCACCCACAATCCACCTACTGTATGTTCTATTCTCTTTGTTTATATTCTATTATTATTATTCATCATGATTATCCTTCATCATGATCGCTATATATAAACTATTTACCATGACAAAGACTACTATTTAACACACTGTCACATTACCTTACTTATGCATTTAAACTTACTAACTGCGGAAGTGCACAAATGTATTGAAATAGGGGAGACCCATACAGGGGTAGGATTAAATAAGCTTTCCTACTCTTCCTACTTCTTTTGGACCGGTGGAACAATAATTGTATTAAGTGATGTATTCCAATGTCATTTATATGCATGTTCGAATAAAATTCAACCCTTACCATTGCCAAGATGTTTGATAATTGTATTATCTAAAATGCTTGAAGGTAGGTGGAGTCACAAGGTCATATTGCGACATGGTTTTGTCTGGGGAAGGAAAGTTACGTACTGCGACATCCGCTGCTTACATGTGGTTTAGTGTTACATGCGCAATAAGCAAAATGCAATTATTTCATTATCACAAAACATTTACCGCATGTTTGACAGCCGTTTTATAAGTTTGCAGATATGTCCACGAATGGTTTTGCCGACAGATGTTGGCCATAATTGCGGCATTTAGTGCTCCTGTTTTGATACGCAACAGTGGTAATTAAGATGCAGCTGCTGACAGAAGAAGACGTCCTCGCGTCTCAGCTGTAGTTGGCGTTTTGGAAGGTTTTAACGATACCTTGATGATTGTTGGGTTACAGTCGCGGGCTGTGAAACGTTTAACTCCACATCTGGTCGCCGTCGTCGGCTGCCAGTTTAGCATAAACGGAGCAGCATTGGTTACATTGTTCTGTCATTTGTGGAATCTCTTGCATAAAAGACAAAGGCTTGCGTGTCACCAAGGTTACCAACGCTGTTCATAGTATGATTCTCATAAGGTGTGTATGAGTGTGTGACCACACCCTTTAAAGCCAATATACAATATATTGCTCACTTTCCCATAACTTCTTGGACTACGTTCAGAGAGCACAGCTGTTGGTTGCAGCCAAATAGTGCACCTAATTGTGTCCTAATTGCATCAAGACCCAATTAATCAATAATACATTTCACCCGATAAACAGAATTAGTAATTAGCGTCAAGAAGGTCTGGTTCTAATCAAAACATCCTGTTTCCATCTCAAATCAATTTTTGTCCAAAAAAAATAATGCAAATCCAATATAATCTAGTCCAAACACCCACAAATGTTAACACAAAATTTGCGATTTTACAATTACTGTATAGTTTGACATGCAGAAAAAAAATCTCATTTCATTTAAATGATGAATAAAAAGGGATAAATTTATATTAAAAAAGTCACTTGATTAAAGACCTTTGTTGACAACGTCAGCAATGACGAGAGTGAGTTGGGTGGGAATATCCACATGGATAACACATTCAGTACTGTTTCTCTCCTTCTTTATCAAAATTCTTGCTCTTGCAACATTGTTTGCCTCCCTTGCGAGTTACTTTGCAGCGCTGATCAATAAGAGACTTGTGGTGTGTATTACTTTTTTTTTTTTTTTTAGACCAGACGTACTTTGACGGTTCTTACTATTCATTTGCAGTCACTTGCAAATAATTGTTTACAATATTTCTGTAATATTACTGTTCCTAGTACAAACTTTGTAGCACTTTGAATACTCGGGCAACATTTATTTGGAGCATTAGCGCATTACCTTTTTGATTGTCTGAACAAAAATGTATCAAGCCTCTGATTCAGATTTGCTGTCTTAGAATTATTTGAAAGTTTGACAGTGTTAAAGATGCACTTTCAGGTGGTTGTTCTGAAAAGGGATGCATGTCTTCTTCTTGGCTCCATTCCAAGATGTCTGCCCCGCTGTCCTCTTGAATCCCCTTTATACCTTCTTTTGCCCTCCCTCCAGTCAAGCATAGGGCGTCTTTGATCTTCATCTACGTTCTTGTTTCTTGTAGACTATCCGAACTCTGCTCCATTTTGGTCTGGGTCCTGGTGGGAATGTGTATTGCGTCTCGGATTTGTTCTTTTGGGATGGGTTGTTGGGTTTTGTTGACATTCAAATTAAACGGTCTAGAACAGGGGTCGGCAACCTTTACCATCAAAAGAGCCATTTTGTTCCTCTTCCAGTAAAAAAAAAATGTCCAGGTGTCGCAAAGCATTACAGAACTTTTAAACTTAAACTTAAAAAACTTTTTAAAAAACTAATATTTTGTATTGTTACATGTTAGAACCACAAAATTCAACAAACAAAAGTGCAGCTACATGTGCTCTGTCTAATTTAAACACTATACTGATTTGTGCAAAATTAAACAAAAATAGACAACTTACCACTTATTATATATTATATACCGCTTATTTCTGCACTCAATTGTCATCAATAACAATTCTATTGATCCTGTTCTTGACTGTCTTTAAAAAGACCTTCTTTTATTTTCTAAATAATTTCCTGTTTATTTTTTAATCAGGAGAACAGATGCTCTGATATTTTTATGAACGATTTTTTCATGTATTCTCTAACTGTGAATGGCTTTCCATATCATGTGCAGCCCAGTTTTACCAACTTGGCGATTTTCTCACCAAGTTAAATCTGGAGGCTTTCCAAATCGTATTTTCTCAAAACAAAGTCAGCTGGGATAGGCTCCAGCATACCAGCGACCCTAATGAGGGTAAGCTGCATTGAAAATGGATGGATGGACTAAAGAAAAATGTAAAAACTTTTCCTGACGTCATTGGGAGCGGGAGAGTTTTCTGGTATTTGCATTTTTCTTAACCAAAATAGAAACTTATTGACGGCCCCTAGAAAAACGTCCAGCGACTAGAGAGGCATGTCCCGCGCGAGCTCGCTGCACCATGAGAGAGTACTACTGTTGTAGCTATGGAGCCGAATAGCCAACGTCCAACTTTACCATGGTGTATTTCCAGACATACAGTAAAAGTGAAAGCACATATTGTTCTGAGCTGTGAGTGCAGTCAGTCAACTGCATAACCTGCCTCTCCTGCAATCTCGACGATTAGCGTGTCACGGGCTGTCAGCAGATAGCTACAGCACACTTCTTGGTATAAAACATATTGCTATGCTCCTGTTTTATTTACATTTTTTTTTTTTTTACTGCACAGTAACTTGTTTTAGACTCAACTCAAAACTTCACTTTTTTCCCCCTCCCACGCAGTGAGACTCACTGCTACACTAGCCTACCTCCCCTTCCCTTGTTCATCCAATCAGCAGCCAGAAGACAGTCTAGATGCATTTACAGACTTGGCGGCAAGTCAGATATTTTGTATTCTTTTTGAAAACACATATTTTCCCTACTTCTGTTTAAAAAAAATCAGCAAGCTTAGCGACAGGAGCTGCAACAAGGAGGTTGAAGAAACGCATGCGGCTCCTGAGCCGCGGGTTGCCGACCCCTGGTCTAGAGTCTCTATAAACAATAGATATTGACTTATGTGTCTTCCTGAAAGCCTTCCATTCAAGGAATGTGTCCTGGTGGAGAAGTGTGATCTTTATCAGACCTACATTGTCCTGATGTATAATGTAATGACCCTTAGGGTGTTATGTGTTGTGGTTGTGTATGTGGTACCATTAAAGATGTGTTCCGGGGTTGGGGGGAGAAAAGAGGAGAACGGACAGGAAGAAGAAGAGAGTGAGAGAGGAACAGGTAGAGGAGGTCTTAAGTTCGGCGTGGGTTATGGCCGTGACAGTAGCCCTTGTTAGGGAATTGTGGTGTGGTAATTCAGTGACAAAAATAAAAAGGCTGTTGTTCCGCCATCCAGTCTGGTGTTTGTGCTGCGCACGAAGTGTTACACTGGCATCAGAAAGGTAATTACGAACCAACGCCGGGTGACAGAAAACCCTCGTGGCGCACAGAATGTTGTCGGTCGACGTGAAAAAGGAGGCGGTGGAGGACATGGATTTGAGTTCCCCCAGAAGCCAATTTTAAAGGGCTACACAACGGCTGGCTGCATAGGCAAGATTTGCGCCATCGTTTGAGCAGCGGGACTATGACGACAGCGTGGGCGGAGTTGGACCGACACCTCCGGCACGTAATGTAACCAAAGATGACTGCAGAGCGCCGACGAACATAAAGACTCTGAAATTTAACGGCAAGTCTACATGGGAGGCATCCAAAGCTCAATTTGATCTCCTAGCTGATGCAGCAGGGTGGTCCTATAAACAGAGAGCACTGAAATTAGCTATCATTTAGCACACCATTTTTACCACCAGCATGCAAATATATGACCAATATTTCCTTTCAGAGGACATGATTTCTAACAAGGACTTATTTTAACAGGTGGCTAGTTTAGTTGCTGTCTGTGTCATTGTCAGTAACTTTCAGCGGAACCTCGGTTAGCCTCCACCCCAGTTAGCGCGCTTTTCAGTTCATGTTGAAAATGTACGCACATGTCTGGTCGTGTTATTAATATACTGCGTGAGTTCGACTATGTTCTTGACGTATTTTTATCACAAAGCTTCCAAGCTTGTTTTTAATGGGGAAAAATTGATTAAGTTAGCGTCTGTTTTGGTTAGAGTCTGACCTTCTGGAATGAATGAATGATGCTAACCAAGGTTCCATTGTATACACATTTCACGCCTGTAGGAGGAGTAAACGAATGCCAGTAGCATTCCTTTACTCTTGTTATGTATTTTTATCTACATTATTTCTGTGACATATATCTAGGCTTTTAAAAACACCGTTGTACAGACTACTGTATCTTACATGGACATTGACATCCCTAACATGTCTCATGTCTGTTCACTCGATGTTCTTCAACTAAATGCCTTTAAATATGGTCATTTAGCCGGAATCAAACTCTTACTTCACCCTCTCTTTCCAGTGTTTGAGACAATCTTTTCCTCTGAAAGAGAACCCTGGGGAGCACATTATTTAATGCGGCAACAAAACAACAATAAAATCCAGTCGCCCCAAGGCGCACTGGGAGGTATGTCGGGGCAATGAAGGAAATGTTAAAAAAAACATGCTTTTTTTCTCTAGGGTGGTAGATGAAGGATGAGTGTTGGATAACAGAGATCACATGCGACCGGTGGGATAATGAGGATTCGCTCAGATGAGCTGTGTCATCCCTTCACCCTTTGACACAGCATCTCAGCTAATTTAGCTTCCTTTACCGCCATCCCAGATTGAATGCATCACACTTTTCAATGTTCCCTTTGGGAAAGCCTTGTTTTTTTCAATGCTTTATCTTAAAAACAAAGATAAACTTGTTTCTGGATGGAGATCAGAAATTGAAGCTTACATGGGATTGTTCACCTACAGTTGCACTCAGAAGTTTATAAACTTTGAATTGAAATAGCGCAACTAATATTACGACAGTCAACATTTATTGAAATTTTCTGTCTATTGACGGTTCGCACATTATGCAAATAAATTAAATTTTTAATGGCGGCTGAATCATTTTCCTGATAAAACTGCTGCTGTGGCAAATTCAACAATTTTTTCCTTTCAGGTGCAAAATTGTTTGCCATCTTGGACTGGGCGTTAATTGAAGCATGTGATAATTGGAGACAGGCTGTTATTTTTTAAATACATGTGACAACTGTAATGACTTGAAGAAAATGAAAAGGAAAATGAATCTCTCTTTGACCGCATGGTGATTTATGAACAAGTATACTGCACTACAAAGCAGCTACAGAACCAATGTTGTAATAGCGGTAAGGAGCAAATTGCTCAGTCAACATGAATCCAGCTGATGAGTTCATTGTAAACAATAGTACGGTAAATTTAACATGCATGAGTTTCACACCAACAGGTGAGAGTAGCACAACCAGCAATTTAAAACGCATGCGGTGGTAGATAAAGCTGCTCGATGTTGACCACCACTACTGAGTACTACAGAATCAGCGACTGTCATCTTATTAAGTTAATACAAACTAGATCAAGAGATTGCCCTTTTGCCAATTAGCGACCTGGCCAGCTCTGATTTACTATCTAAAGTAAATAGTTTAGTCATGTCCATTCCTGCACTGCATCTTTGCATCACTGCCAGTTTCACCAATTAACCTTTAAATTAAATTAAACATTGAATGTGCACTTACAACAGTTATGGGCAGTTAAAGTGCACTTTTACAGGGGAAATCATAAAACAAAAAGAACACAATACATAGCTCAAGGAACAACAGTGTACAAGAGGAAGGGAAGGTTGTACTTTGTCGGCAGATGGGTCATTAAATGAAATGTTTTTTTAAATAAATAAAAAAAATACTAGACAGTGATAAATAATAATGGTCATGATGATTATTTTGTAGTTTTATATATATACTGTATATATATGTGTGTGTTATGTCTAATACTCATTAGTCGGTATGCTGGAGCCAATCCCAGCTGGCTTTGGGCGGGATACGGGATGCACTGTCACGCTCTGCGTTGACACACGTCGATCTTGGCCACTCCTTCTGGCGGAGCTATGAGAGGTCCCACAGCTGTGGTCAATCATCATCCTCACCACCTTCTTAAGCTCACCTGCAGCGACTGGATGGCACTCAGCTATTCCCATTCCTTGAGTCACCTCGACACTCTGCTCTTGGTCCCCACGAGAGTTTCCAGTTGGTTCTTTGAGGTGCCATCCAGTCC